>OZ037741.1:906918-1213015 GCA_964035505.1 Watsonalla cultraria | reverse complement strand
AAAATAACTACTTTTCACTAAATACATAATATGAAAGTATATACGGTACTGACTTAAATAAACAATTTCTTAAAAAAATTCTCTGTCTGTCTTATTAATCCGGCTAGTCTTCGAACCTGCTGGACCGACTTTAGCAGGACTTTCACTGGCAGATAGTGAACTTAGTCTACTTTTAAATTAAAAAAACATTAAAGTTTCGCGGATCACCTATGAAATGAACTGTACGCGGGTAAAACCGCGGGGCGCAGCTAGTGAAAATATAAAAAATAATTAAAAAAATCACTGTCTGTTTTTTTCCGGCTAATCCCCGAAAATACTGGACGGATTTTAACTGGCAGATAGCTAATGTTACAAAATGTAACTTACGCTTTTATTTAAAAAAAACATTAGGATTCCGCTGGTCACCAATAAAATTAAGTCTACGGAGGCCGCGGAGCACAGCTAGTATATCGAATAAATTTTTTTTATTAAATATAAAATTAAAAATAAAAAATTACTTTCCTGCTCTTTGGTATAAATGTCAACGTTATAAAAAAGGCTGCGTCTGCCTCAAATGTCAAGGTCAACTTGACAATCACTTTACTGACCTAGTGATGATAAAATGTATGAGTTATGCTCACTCTGTTATCGATTCGAAATAAACCGATTTCCTTTTTGCAATCGTGACTTCAAACGACTTGTCTTCTACTGCGAAACAAAAAGGAGGGTTATGATTTTGACACATTACCATGACTGTCAAACTGTCAAAATGACATTTAACAGGTATTTAAATTATCATTAGCTTTTCCTTTGATAATCTGATAATCTATACAGATAAATAAAATTGAAGTGTCTGTTTGTAATTCCAAAATAACAGTATTTCACTAAATGCATATGAAAGTATATACGGTCCTGATATAAAAAAAACTGCCCGGCGGTTTTACTGCGTAGTGTTCATTTCATAGGTGACCTGCGGGACCTTAATATTTCTTTTAAATAAAAGTAGCCTCAGTTACTCCTTGTGTAATTATCTTCCTGTCAGTGAGTCTCCGTAAAATCGGTCCAGCCGTTTCAGATATTACCCGTAACAAACAGACAGACAGACAGACGGACAGATAATTTTTTTTAAACTTTGTTTTTAGTGTCAGTAGCGTGTATACTTTCATATGCATTTAGTGAAAAGCTGTTATTTTGGCATTACAAACAGACACTTCATGTTTATTTATCTGTATATATGTATAGATGATTAGTTATTAGAGTATAGATGTATTGTGAAGAAAAAAATTATGAGGGAACTTGAACATCACCCGTACAGACCACTGACCACCTAGCTATCAAACAATAGGTACTTATTACATTCGTGTATTGTTTTGTTCTATCGATTAGCGATCAATTATCGATAGCTCCTATCGTGATTTCACATCACTATAAATATGCGGAATTATCATCGTCGATTCGAATTAAATCTAAACATTGTCAATTTATGTCTGCAACCTTGTGGAATATTAAAATAATATTTCGTTTCCTCGTCACAAAATAGGCTTAATATTTTTGAATCGTAGGTAGACATGTTCCGATATGTATTGAAATAAAAGGATTTCAACAAAAATAAAATATATAATTCCCAGTCAAGAAACGAAATTGTCAAAGTTTAGATGTGAAAAGCTATACATTTTTTTTTAATAACTAATAGATAAAAAAATCATGGCAAAACTATCAAAGAAAATTAAAATACTAGCGGACGTCACGTGGTTTCACCCGCGTAGTTCCCGTTCCCGTGGTAGTACGGGGATAAATGTTACTCGCTGATGATGTAGCGATCCATTGCTGAAAAAATTTTCAAGAGTTTCGGAGCCTATTCAATGCAAACAATAAAATCTTTCATCTGTATAATATCAGTGTGTAAGTGTAAATAAAAGTTTTCCTCACGATATTCTCCTTCTCCGTAGAGCACAGTGAAATTACTGTCATTTTTTGCTTTGGCAACACAATCTTAAAAACAAAGAACTTAATTTACAAGTTTAGTTCTAGAAGCAATATTGTCCGTATATGCGCACGCGCATAGAATGTCTAAAGCCTCCGGCCTTCACTCTCTCGTTTGAAAGTGCACTGAACTGTTATAAAGTACCTTAACCCACCATTCAGGGTTCCGTAACTCAAATTTTTATTAGACTATAACAAAATACGTTCGAATCGTCGGTATGAGATGATCATACATGCTACCAGAATTTATTCGGAAGGTTGCTTTTATTGAGAAGAACCTGGCAACATAATGTTCTTTAAAAAAACTACTGTTTTTTTTTCTTTTTGTGTTTAAAATCGGTTTAATACATCCCTACTTAATATTATAAATGCGAAAGTAACTCTGTCTGTCTGTTACGTTTTTCCGCTTAAACCTCTCAACCGATTTTGATGAAATTTGGCACAGACAATCTTTAGACCCTGAGAAAGGACATAGGCTACATTTTATTAAAAATATTAGGGTTCCGCGACAATAAGGATAAAAAAAAATCTACGCGGGTGAAACCGAGGGGCACAGCTAGTACTCCATAAATCTGATTTTTTTAAACCTACAGATTAATTTATACCGCTTAAGATATTTTTAAAAAAGTTTATAAAAACAAAGTATAGAAAGGTATATTTTTACCGACTTTTTAAACAGCTTATATTTATATTTTGACAGCGATTAGATTTGTTTTTAGACAAAGAGAAAAACTCTGACTAAAATCGGGTTAATAGTGTTAATACCTCCTCCGCATTTCCGAGTTTTAAAAAGTTAGACAAAACAAAATATTGGATGTTATTTTTTTTTTATCCAAAAAGTTTTTTTTATCGTCATACATTTTTTTTAGTGACAAAAATTAGTAACCTCCTAATTATTTATGAGTTTTAAAAAGTTATACTGAAAAAAAAAATCACGAGTTATTAATAATCTATTCCTGTTTGACCTTCACTCACATTATAATTCTCAGTCTACTAGAACGAGTGTGTATATTTTGTAAATGTTGTGAAAGTGAACGGCAGTTTATTTCAAGGTTAACCGTTATAGATATACGACAGAAATTATCTATTATGCCTTTTCTACCTACAAGGTCCCCGAGAGGGTAGGCAGAGGTGTTACACGTCAGAACCGGTAACGGTTAAAATTAACCTAAGTTAGCGTATGAAAATGACGTTCAATAAGTGTTCCACGTGTCCTTTACCTATCTATACATCTATACAGATAAATAAAGTTGAAGTGTCTGTTTGTAATTCCAAAATAACAGCTTTTCACTTAATGTATATGAGAGTATACACGCTACTGACACTAAAAAACCAAGTTTCAAAATTTTTCTCTGTCTTTCTGTTTGTTCCGGGTAATCTCTGCAACGGCTGGACCGATTTTTACGGGACTTTCACTGGCAGGTAGCTGATGTTTCAAGGAGTAACTTAGGCTACTTTTTTTTAAGGATGAAACTAAATCAACGCGCGTGAAACCGCAGGGCACAGCTATGTTGAATAAAACTTGATTTGATTTGATATGAACCACAATCGAGCATTGGAACTGTGTCCATGAGCTTATATTCATGAGATATAAGTACTGTAACCATTCAACATGGAGATCGTTGAGGGAGGCCTATGCCCAGCTGTGGACGTTTGTCGGCAGAAATGATTCAAGATCGTAAAATATTTTTAGAAGAGTAATTGTTGAGTTTCTTTTTTGAGTAGAACCCGGTGGTAACATTTATAATCCGAAGGTGAAGGAAAATATCGAGACTAAACCTGCATATGTCTGAGAAGTAATTTAAACACGTATGTATAGTGGCTGAGACGGCGATAGACTCATCTGTCACGTTGGCACTTAATCATCTTGTGTGAAAAGTGTGTGTTGTTATTACAACACCTCTGCACTCCTTCGGGGAATACAGACGTGAGCGTACCTATGTAATTTGTTCAAACTAGATAACAATGCAACGCCAAAATATTCGCAATAATTCCAATGTTGCAATATAATTCGTAATCACGCGCCGGCTAGGAACCAGTTCTGTGGGTTTTGCAATGAATAATTTGGTATCTTTATACCTCAAACCACAACACACCCAAATATGCTTCTTATTTCAGCAAGTTATATGGTAAATATCATGTGTTTTAACCACTATAAAGTTAATTTTACAATAAAAAACCGATGAAATATGATTTGGGGCTACCATACTATTTTTCTATAACTCCTAAGTACGATTTTTTGGATTAAAATTGAGAAAAAAAAAGAAAAATAAGTCTACGGAATTACCTAATGAGATCGTACTCAGGTATTTTTTTCTAATGTACAATTATTTAATCTATGGTCAAAATACTCTATTACATTTTAATTGTTATAAGAATAAAAAAGTAAATTGAACTTTTTTTTATTAGCTATTACATATTTTTTTTATTACAAGAGAATACGTACAACAACATACATACATAATTACTTATATGTATATTGATACAATCTGCATAAGAAACGTAAATAAAATCTAATTATACCATTTAAACAATTACTTGAAATCGATAAATAATCTTATCAATAAGATGAATATCTTATTTTTTGTTTATCAACGCAACTACGTATGTCTGATAACATGGTTTTTTGAAATAATTGGTGTTTTTTTAATATATTTTTGAAGCATTTCTGTTTTTGAATTTTATTTTACTACTTACCAGCTGTGCCCCGCGGTTTCATGTGTGACCCGCGGAACTTCAATGTATTTTTTAAATAAATGAAGCCTAGTTATTCCTTGTAAATATCGGCCAGTGAAAGTGCCGTTAAAATCGGTCCAGCCCTTTCGGAGATTAGCCGGAACAAACAGAGAAATATTTTATAATTATAAATTGGTTTTCAATGTCTCTACCGTATGTACTTTCGTATGCATTTAGTGAAAAACTGTTATTTTGGAATTACAAACAGACACTTCAATTTTATTTATCCGTATAGAATAGATAGATTCTACAAATGAGGCACCGCTTGTAACCTCATATCTTACGTCAGAGAATTAGTAATACCTTTTACTGAAAGGTCAACCTATTAGGCAATCGCCTAAAAGGCGGTTTAAATGTTAACGTTCAAATGGCAATCTAAAGGTCGTGCTAAAATGAATCTATACAGATAAATAAAATTGAAGTGTCTGTTTGTAATTCCAAAATAACAGCTTTTCACTAAATGCATATGAAAGTATACACGGTACGGACACTAAAAAACCATGTTTTAAATTTTTTCTCTGTTTGTCTGTTTGTTCCGGGTAATCTCTTTAACGGCTGGACCGATTTTAACGGAACTTTCACTGGCAGGTAGCTGATGTTTCAAGGAGTAACTTAGGCTACTTTTATTTATAAAAAATATTAGGGCTCCGTGAAATAAAGCATGAAGTTACTTCTACGCCGGTGAAACCGCGGCGCACAGCTAGTTTAAAATATCAATCGTATATAATGTTGCTATTGTAAGCAGCCAGCTTAAAGCTAGGATACAGTGACCATGGACAAAAATAATGTTTTTTTTCGCGCCATATCTTACTTACGTGTGTGCGTTTTCACAAGCGAGGGATGCGTTTATGGGAGGGATTTCAGAGTGTCAAAATGAGTTATAGGCGCTGACCTAGATTACACAGTAATTTTATGAGTGTCTGTCTGTCTATAAGGCGTACTTATCCCCACTATTTTTGCTAAACGCTCAAATCTGAACTCGTGCATAAACTAGCCCGCTAAAAATTTTAAAACACCAAAAATATTGATAAAATTTATTATTGCTAAGTATTTTTACAATATCTAAATGAATGTGATAAAATGTAAAATATAGTATTTCCGAAACAATTATAACAAATTTGTATAATATTTTAGAAAAAAAAAAAAAATTTTTTTTTACAAATTTTAACCAATAGTTAACAAAAAATATTTTTGCTATTTATTATGTGATGCCTTATTTTTAAATTAATTACTAAATGACTTTATACTAATATACATAATTATAAATTGATGTTTTAAAATTTAACATTATGTACCAAAAAGAATAATGAGATCATTCCAAAAATATTGGAAAATCGTTTTTTTTTTCATATTTCAGAATATAATTTTTTTTTTTTTAATTGGTAGAGATAAATGGATTTTGCAAAAAATTTCTTCTCGTATTCTTAATGCATTCTACACTTTGATAATGTATCGTGTGAAAGATATAATTAAAAAAAAAACTTGTTATGACAACTATAGTTCTGGCGGGAAACAAGCTCTTATTTTTTTTACATAATCTGCTTTTTTAACAAGGAATTTTATGTTATTGCCATCATCTTTAACATAAGCTATAATAACCTAATTCCTAAAACAAACATTAGAATAATTCTTTAAATCTCATAACTTTTTACAAATATAATAATAATATTTTCAATTTTGCAACCACATTACGGTTTTACTTTTTTTTTTATTCATAGCATAAATTAATATAATATTCTTTATTGCAATCCTATAAATGTTACCATTTAATTATGATAAGATAAAATAATTATAATGTATAGTTCATTTCATTAGTCCATATAAAAAAAGAAATATATTCAATCAAATGCGTAACAATCTATACATCTATACAGATAAATAAAATTGAAGTGTCTGTTTGTAATTCCAAAGTAACAGCTTTTCACTAAATGCGTATGAAAGTATACAAGCTACTGACACTGAAAAACCAAGTATTAAAATTTTTCTGTCTGTCTGTCTGTTTGTTCCAGGTAATCTTTGAAACGGCTGGACCAATTTTAACGGGACACTGGCAGGTAGCTAATTTTACAAGGAGTAATTTAGTCTACTTTTATTAAATCTACGCGAGTGAAACCGCAGGGCACAGCTAGTTATTTATTACTCTACACCAAAAAGTAGGTAGGTATTACAATATCCATGGCAAAAATATTTACTCAAGTCTCCCAAATATGTTTAGACACGTTCGACCGTCGCTTGATTGCGTTTTGCGCTTTTGTATGGAGACGTAAAACATCCTACACTACGCTTGGGGAGCTTTTAACGTCCCCATACACTATGAGGACAATACGCAGGCGATATCGTCAACGTAAAAACGTGTTAAAACCTATACGTGGGACACTTTAAGCTTAGACAAAGTACCACTCTCTCGCGCTTGCGCTAATAAAAACGATACAAAGTATGGTAATGACATAAATCAGTCACGTGACATGTCATTCCCGTACGTTTTGTATCGTTTCTACTAGCGAAGCGTGGGGATAATGTTACTTTGTCTACAGGCCCAGACTAACAGTTAATTTGGAAAATAACAAAATAGTTCAATGATTCCCGTTCAGTCCGTTTGTCTTAGACTCTCCATTGACTCCGTTTGTTGTAGACTCTTGGAAACTTTTTAAATGGAATGGAGTTATAGTGAATACTTCGTTAGCAACGAGATCTGATATATTTTCTCCACCGTAAGAAAGTAACGGAGAAATTTCTACATCGACCGAATCATCAACTATTCCACCTGCTTGTCGAATATACTTCCGATGTAATCGAAGTAGGTCTTCCCTTGCGGTGGAAGGGCAGTCCTTCATCGCAGAATCTGCATTCTTCAATGCGGAAAACTCCACATCTCGAGCAACTTCCAAGCATATAAAGTTCTCTGCAAACTCGAAGACGTCAAAAATGAACTTCTCCATTTTAATGCCGTTCGGTTCCGTTGGTTTCTGACGCACTCCGTTGCAGTCGACGTACGGGATCTTCTTCTTGGCTACGTGTAGTTTAAGTTTTGTTTCAAAATCACATATTTTCAGCAAGAATTGTGACGAGAAATAATGGTTGCATATGTTTCCGGCTGAAAAAGTGAGTCTGCCATCTGGATTTCTTCGTTCTGCTGCTTCATCGGTCAATTCTGAGTACTCTACCACTTTGTAATGTCCGTTTACTCTACAGACCACACCAACGGCTTCACTTGGAGCTGATTTCTGTACTACCTTAGCAGCGCAGTCTGCATTTTTCAACTTACAATAGCCAATGAATACAGGATCAGCTACTTTAATCAAGATATTGTCCACAGAGTGTGCGTGGAGGTGCTCTATACCTCGTTGTATGATATCGTTAAGGATTCCCTGTGATTTCAAAGCACGATACAGGCCTCCGTTACCGTCCGGAGCTGAGGAGATATGATTTTTCTCATCCAAAAGCACTTTTCCATTGAAATCAAAGCAAGGTAAAGTTCCTTGAACGAAGAAGACTATGTCATCCTCATTTAAGCCGAAGTAGGAGTGGTTTTTGAAGAATTCCCTGGTTGGTCCCATTGTGTGTGCTGATGTCATGATGTACCAAGTAATTTTCCCTTCCTTGCCATATTTTTCAGCAGCCAACTGCTGTATACGGACAATTCTCTCGGCTTGGAGTTGGAAAAGAGTTTTCTGTGATGGCAATCCCACATTGAACATACCTTTCGGGTGACCGAAGCCTAATCTGGTCGCTTGACCTCCAGCCAGTAGTAGCACACCAACTTTTCCCTCCGAAATTTCCCGGAAGCCCGCACTTTCATATTCTTCAAATTTCTCGTTCGATAGCGAAGGCACAGACTCGTAATGAGTGTCGGGAATCGGTTTCAAATCATCGTCGAGTTTTTCCGCTATTACTTTCGACGTTTCATTTGCGCGGCGAAAAATATCGTTCACTTCTTCGAAATTTAACTTTGACAGTTCATCCGATAGTTGTTCCCGCTCATTATCACTAAGCGCGTGCCAATGGGTGATAAGATGCTCTTGACCGTGAGCTGTAAGGCGTTCCAACAACTTTTCGTACATGTTTTACGCGATATGGACAAATAAACCACAGTTATGTCCGAACGGCGCGATTAGAAAGTGTGTACTGACTCCGCTGGCGCGCCATTCGCGCGTTGAGACATTTTCACCGCTCCCACCACGGATTGAGAAACACGTCGGCTCGAACTGACATTTTGTTTGTGTACATTTTGTATTTACATTTTGGCATTTACTATCAATTATGTCAGGTTACGCATTCCTATATATTGTTATACATTGCTAGTTTTATTCAAGGTCCATGTTCTTGTTTCCAACTGAGCAAGCGATGTACGTAGCTTGACATAGTTCTTCAGCTGGTGACGTAACAGATTACCAGGCGACTGTGCGTTCCAAAGTCAAAACTCGTTAACTGATTGACTTATAATGATAACGACCCGAGAGGGATAATTAACTTTAATCACATAAAACATAATTCAATATTTGATAAAATTGTTGACTAGAAATAAAAATAATTTAAAATAGCTCTGAATTTCGATATAAGCTAAATTTGGCAAGTTTACGTATTTTTATTATGAAGGTATTTGAACAGCTTTGTTTATGGTTATTCAGTTCAGTAATTAGTACTGTCAACAATGGAAAAATAGGTTGCGTAATTACATCAATATATTATTTTAAAATGAAATATAAAATTACGTAGCTATGCAGCTATATACAACTTAAAATCTCTATTAACATCAATACAAATTGTAATTATAAAGAGAAAATAATTTAACATTTGTTTTAAGTTTAATAAACAGTAATAGATCTAACAGATACAAACTAACTGTATTTATTTGTAGTCGCTTAAAAACTTAAGAAGTATAATATAATAATATACCAAGGAAGGTATTACATTAAAATATCTGTCCTCTTCAGTTGCCATCTTCATGCCTTTAGTCTTTTCTGAACATAAAGAATATTTACTCTATGATTGTGCATGCGGCGGTCACGGCGGCATGCTTCTTTCTGTCAAAAAATGACAGATGGTCTCGTAGGAGATTCACTGTATTTATTGTTGATTTTCATTGAATTTTTACTTAAAATCGTTTACAGTGTATTCAACAGCGTAATATATGTGTTCAAATCGGTTGTGCAATTTATTTTAAATGTAATCATGATTGAAACTTCCAAAAAGAGGAAAATAAATTCAAATGCACAAAGTAACCAAACAGTTGCAGTACGTGGTAAAATAGATGCAAATTGGCAAAGTTTCTTATCTAGCAACTTGAAAATGGACAAAAAAATCGAAAAGCCCGCCCAAAAAGACCAATTTACAGGCACTTTCCGCCGCACGAGGAAGAAAAAAGCAAAAAACTTCGAAACAGATCAAAAATCGTCATCAATGCAGGAAGACATACAAAACTTGAATTTAGAAACTCAAACGGAACAAAGTGAGCCTAGAGCAAACAATAAAAAAAACAAATTGACTAAATTTATAGCTATGGATTGTGAAATGGTAGGCATAGGATATGACGGAAATGACCACATGCTAGCCAGAGTGTCCCTCGTAAATAAATTCGGAGATTGTGTCTATGACAAGTTCGTGAAAGCGCGGGAAGAGGTCATAGACTATAGAACAGATATTAGTGGAATTAGGAAAGAAGATTTATTGAATGGTGAAGAGTTTACAACGGTACAAAAAGATGTTTCAGAAATCATAAAAGGAAGAGTTTTAGTTGGCCATTCACTTAAAAATGATTTGAGTGTGCTATTCTTGTCACACCCAAAGCGAAATATAAGAGACACGTCTAGATATAAACCATTTAGAAAGGTGAGTTATTTTACCAGCAGTGCCTACTTTTCACACAAGATTGAGTGCCAACTAGATAGATTGTGAGTCTATTGCCGTCTCAGGCACTACACATAACTCAAACTCAAATATATCTTTATTCGATTAGATTTTTTACAAAGCACTTTCAAATCGTCAGAATGCCATAATTACACAGTATAATACATGCTACCGCCAGGTTCGGAAGGTTGCTTTTACTGACAAGAATATAACATATGTCTTTGAGTTACTTCTCAGTTAATCTATTACAATTAAAGTGTCTGTTTGTAATTCCAAAATAACAGCTTTTTGCCAAATGCATATGAAAGTATTTTTTCACTGTCTTTCTGTTCGTCTGTTTGTTCCGACAAATCTCTGAAACTGCTCAACCAATTTTAACAGAACTTTCGTTGGCATGTAGCAAATTTTGCAAGGAGTTACTTAGGCTACTTTTAATTTCAAACATAATTATTTTAATAAATTTACTTCTCAGATAACAAAAGGCAGTACTCCATCGCTCAAAAGACTTGCAAAAGAGATCCTTGGTATAGAAATCCAACATGGGGAACACAGCTCCGTAGAAGATGCAAGAGCTGCTATGCAACTATATTGCACTGTGGCAAAAAAATGGGAATCAACTCTATCTGACAAACGGGGATATAGCAAGATTGCTGAAGAATAATATAGCTCAAACTCTACCTTAAATAAATTTTCCCACCCCTTGATCATGGCATCACGCGTACTTGCTGATGTTTCAAGGAGTGACTTAGGCTAATTTCAGTTTTAAAAAAAAAAACCAAGATTTCCGCACACTTCACACAAGATGATTAAGTGCCAACGTGACAGATGGTGAGTCTATCGCCGTCTCAGCCACTATACATACGTGTTTGAATAACTTCTCAGACATATGCAGGTTTCCTCACGATGTTTTCCTTCACTGTAAAGCACTATATATATCATCTTAAAAAAAAAATATTTGGCGATCCTTATCTTCTCGAATGGCAAGAATTTTCAAATCTAATAATAATGTGTTGAAAGAAAAATTGTTTCACCAATATATTTTTGTACTACTATAAGGTTAGATAGAATAAAGTTTTTGATATCGTTAATCTTGTTTTAATTTATCAAAACCCTTGATTGAAATAAAGTATGACCAGGGGCCTTACCATGAGCTCTTATTGCCATGATAGTTTCACTCATTTATGAGACAGATGTATGTGACGTGCATACATCTGTCACTGTCGCACAACTGAATTAACATTGCAATAAGAGCACATGGTTGGCCCCCAGACGTCCCGACTTTTAAATCAAAATTAAATGTCCCGCTCGGGATAGGCTCAGTCCCGCTTTTCGGAGATAGCTCGAGACGGATAAGGCAACTATTTAACGATAGGGTAAATCTGATTTAAATTTTTATTGACAACATTTTCTCTGAGTTTCTTGCCGGTTGTTCTCAGAAGGCTAGTTTCCGAACCGGTGGTAAATTCTCGACGTTAATAAGTGCCTTACCAGGGCCTAAACTGAATAAATATTTTTCATTATCATTTGGCTACTTTTGCTTTCTATTGTCACGTAATCGGAATTTTAATTCAAATAAAAAGATTATGATTTGAAAACTTCTGATTATATACGTTTTTTTTACTATTTGCCGCTTTCGACGGAAGAAAAGAATACCGCTGTTTTCACTGAAAATGTTTGCGCTATTGTCTATGGCATAAAACAAGAACACACGATGTTTCTATTCTGTTTTCAGTATTTACATGTTAGTCTATGGGAAAGGAAGAAGAAAAAACGATTTCAAAAACGGACTTTTATTTATATTATGCTGTAATATTGAATACAAATATTTATTATAGGTATTTCTTGTATTTTGCGCTTGTTTAGGTATTTTACACAGTAATATCTATTTATTTATGTATTATTTGTGGAAATGTTCGACAAAACTCCAAAAGAAATTTCAAACACAACCAAATATTTTCGTAAATTCGATTAAAAAAAAAACCAATCACTACTGAAAAAAAATTATCTGTCGAACATTTCCAAAATCAATCGTGACTAGCTAACTTTGTTAATATTAAACTTAAAAAATATATTACTATATTATATATCTCACATTCCGTTAAATTGTGCAAAGAAATCCTTGTACTTACTAAAATATCGTTGTCTTGCTCACACTTTTGGAACTATCACAGTTTAGAGCAGGACAAGCTAAAAGACAGTTTGCATTAAAAAAAAAAATTATCTGTGACGTGCCAATATTTCGATATTTACGTGCTATTTTCGAGAACTTTAAAATTATTGAACAAAATATTTGTAAAAACAGAAATTACACAGACTTACTTGTATCTCGTATTGTTACTATTTTAAACTTAAAACAACTATTCGGAATTAGTACATTATTTGTGTAATTCACAATTGTATCTTATATTGCTTATCACTTAATCCCATGAGACCAAATTAAGGTTGCTAGAAGAAAAAACTATTCAACAAAAAACTACCATTTTGGTAGAATTTAAAAATAATAGCAGTACTAAAATGTATATGGTATCATTCAATTTGGTTGGTATTGCTTTTGTTTTGAACATTAAAACTAAATTCGGGTAATATTATGCTTTCTATGGCATTATTTATAATACATTAATTATAATATCTAACATTTGAAATCTTACAGATCTTTAAGAAATTTTAAATTAAATTCCATATATTAATGAACTAAGAAAATAACCGCCCCTTCCTAATTACTGTTAATACAAGCCACTATTATTAGGACGGATGTCAAACAAATACACAGATTTGTTGCTCAACTAGTGGTCTTACTATTTTTTCAAAAATTTTATTATTCTTTAAAACTGATTTAATTTTAACCCGACCCGGCCTTGTAATTTGCAGGTGAGCTTACTAACAACTAGAACCTGAAATACTAACTAGAAGGCGGGCCCTAAAACCGCTAAAATGGGAAGGGACAATTGGACGCATGAGGTGTGATCACGAGTTTACCACCGTTTCCGTAATTTACACTCGCTAGCGTCTCCGTCTATATTGTCGGAGACGCTAGCGAGTGTAGATTAGGTGGAAAACTCGCGATAAGGGTACGTTGTCAGAGCAACTGCACGGTTTGCAGAGGTCGTGG
This sequence comes from Watsonalla cultraria, assembly GCA_964035505.1. NCBI lineage: Eukaryota > Metazoa > Arthropoda > Insecta > Lepidoptera > Drepanidae > Watsonalla > Watsonalla cultraria. Next base: position 1,199,361 of record OZ037741.1, on the reverse strand, counting down.
GTTCGAGGCCCGACTCGTGTTCTGTATTTTTGCAAACCATTTTTAAGAAAGTAACTAAGGGTTCGGAAATCATGTCTTAGTTCATTAATATTGTGTTTTAAGTACTTCAATAATACTAAGCGAATGGTCATTCGAGATAAAGTCTGTACTCCAAGAATAGGTTTGTAAAAGTTCAAATGACTTCAATTAACGTTGCGTTTACGCGTAGCTTGATATGTGTTGATCCGCCATCTTTGGTATTCAACCACAACCCGCTTCCGAGAATGTGTCAACACATTTCAAGTATAAATAAAAAAAAAATCAAGCGACTACATTTTAACGCGTGAAAATCTTGGGGCACTGTTTTCAAAGAGAACCGTCGTCGGACGAGAGGGCTTAATACAGTTAATAGTTCGTCGTTACCATTTGGATATTATTAACTTAATTTATGTCTCTTGTTAATAAGTCCGTACGTCCTCTGTCGCATTATTTTAAACGTAAATTTGCTTTAAAACCAAACCCGTTTGCTATGAAAACTATCTTAGTACGTCCGTATATTCGCGATGCGAGTAAAGTATTCAGAATTTTCATGAAAATTAAGTTATTTTATTTATAAAAATGTTTAGATTCACGAAAATTCTAAAAACTTGTCTTAAATCAAGCAACGAACAGAGTCGCGATATCAAGCTTGTATTTAAAGTATTTTATTGATAATCGTGGCATAATTACTTTACGTATTTTACTTATACTTTGTTTAATTTAACTTGATATAAAAAGAAGAGATAAATAATCTAAATATATAGATATAACTCAAAGGTGACTGACTGACTGACATAGTGATCTATCAACGCACAGCCCAAACCACTGGACGGATCGGGCTGACATTTGGCATGCAGGTAGATGTTGTGACGTAGGCATCCGCTAACAAAGGATTTTGATTAATTCTACCCTTAAGGGGATAAAATAGGGAATGAAAGTTTGTATGAAACTAAATTTACCCGGGCACAGCTAGTAATAAATAATATTCGTTTTTCGGATATTATCACACAAAAAGTCTAATCCCAAACTAAGCAAGGCGCCCCTTAAAACCGCTAAACAAGGGAAGGAACAATTGGACACATGAGGTAGCATCACGAGTAGCTCAGTTGGAAGAGCAACTGCCCGGTTTGCAGAGGTCGTGGGTTCGCGTCTCGCCTCGTTTTTTTAGGAATTTAGCAAGCAAAGCTTGTAGACACCAGACAAAGCATTTAATATTTATAATTATGGTATATATACAACAAAAAAAACTACACAACCCCCGTTTTAAAAAATATCGCCTAGCTATAATAAGCCTAGGTTTTAAGTAGTTTCATATCTCTTTGTGGTGCAGCTTTCATAAGGGATGGACATAGGTTTAGAGTTCAGTCCAGTCTTGGTTTAAACCGGTGTGCAAACTTTTCAGTTTAAGATTTTTCAGAGTGCCAGAATTACATACAAAATCTTAGAAGAAATTCTTAAAATGTTAGCCGCGAATTGGGAAGAAAGAGCAATGTACTACGTAGAATCTAATGTATACTTACCGACCATCAAAATATAACTAGATTAATTGATTTCCTAGCTTTGGCATCACTGGTCTAAATCAAGAAAAACATCGAGAAGCAGTCAGTCACAATAAATATTACACTCATTCACAACATCAGGAATATCAAGTTATATTCTACAAAGTATAGGTTAAATTACAGGATGTTACTTTTATACGTTATACATTCATGTTTTGTTAATTTTTTCTTATATGGCGACCCTTGGACCAAAGGAGTATACTACTAAAAATAACGGTGAAATTGCATACAACAAATATGTTAAAGATGTGGAAACAGAAATAAATGTAATTTTAAGCGTAAAAGACATATTTCCTTGGTTGCCGACCTACTTCGGTCATGTTGGTGCAAAGTGCCTGATCCCTGAAAAAAAAACACCATTCAAATGAAAATACAAACCTCCTTTCTTTTGATGGTGTCAATCAAGCAAAAAGTTCGCGTGATCCAATTCAAAAAAATAAATTTGATTAGACTTTTAACAAAGTACTTTCAAATCATCAGAATACCATAATTCCACAGTATTATACATGCTACCGCCAGGTTCGGGAGGTTGCTTTTACTGACAACAACCTGGCAAGAAACTCAGTAATTACTCTTTTAAAAAAAAATATCACAATTTTGAATATAATATGAATCATAAAAAATATATAAGTCCATCCATGCATCTCTTCATACACTTCCTTCGGTTACGAGTGCTCCAAATTTAACCTTTCTTAAAAATATTATTAATTTGGTCATAGTAGTAGTTCCTTGGACGCCCTCTACCGACACTTCCGCTCACATTCGCTCTATAAATTTGATCGTTAATCACCTTTCACTCATCCTTTCGATATGTCCAAACCATCTCAACATACTTCTTTCAATTCTGGTCACCAGAACATTCTTCACATTAGTAAATAAGTTTTTTTTCTATATGATTCGGATAAAAACATTTCATTAAATTTATAGGTAAGTAGGTATATAAAAGTAATTTATTAAGACCGCCTCTACCGACACTTCCGCTCACATTCGCTCTATAAATGTGTTTCGATAACAAACTTACCTAATATCCCCCCACCCCCCATTACCCCTCACTAATCTCTTGTTATGTTTCGCCCCACCAGTAGTGACGGTAGCTGTCACCCTGCTGGGGAACATCGAAGACTTGGCCGTTTGGAGAAGCTTCTGTACTTTGCTTATCACTGTCGACGCGTTGCAATTGGATTTCTTGTGATGGAAACCGCTGTGGGGTGAAGAATGAATCAATTCAAGTAATGTTATTCATTGCTGTGCCTCGCGGTGACATTATTTTATGTAGCTGAACCTTTTATTAAAATAAATATAGCTTAACTAGCTGTGTTTAAATAAAATTACCCTAGAACACTCCTTGAAACATCAGCTATCTGCCAGTGAAAGTCCCGTTAAAATCCACCCAGCCGTTTACGCGTGATGGCGTGACCAAGGGAAATGGGGATTCATTTTTATATATAAGACTAGCTGTGCCCCGCGGTTTCAACCGCGTAGATTTAGTTTCATGCTGTTTTTTTTAAATAAAATTTGCCTGGAACACTCCTTGAAGCATCAGTGAAAGTCCCGTTAAAAATCCATCCAGCCGTTTACGCGTGATGCCGTGACCAAGGGAAATGGGGATTCATTTTTATATATAAGATTTATTCCATGTAGCATAAGCTATCTGTCGAATTGAAAGTCCCTCTAAAATCGGACCATTCGTTTCAGACAATAGCCGAAACAGACAGACAGACTAGAGATTGTTTTAGACATAGTTTCTTATGTAAGTTACGTATATACTTTCAAACTGCACATGTGTTTTATTCGGACAGACAGACAAAATTTAAAATAGTTTTTTCTTTACAAACAGTCACTTCTTACTTATCTGTATCTATGTATAGATAATGACTTAAATAAATAAATAAATCACTTACCACTCTCCAATATGAAAAACTCTAGGCCCTTTGCATAATATAACCTTAAACTTATCACGTTTAGGCCTATTCTGAGACAGATGCAATAAAGAATAATCCCAATTATAGTCGTCATACGCGCAAAATTGTTGTTTTGATTCCATTATCGTGTTCCAAACTGATCTATTGAATGCAAATCCCATATTGTGCATGCTAGAATGCCACGGTGTTATTTCCACCTGAAATGTGGTAGATTTTTTTATTTGTACATGGTATCACATGGTAGGTTTTGGTAGCTTTTCTCCAGGAAGCATTAGACCAGCTTTGAACCAGAGGGATGCTAAAATAAAGATGTACGTTTTCCCATTCCATACCATTTTCCTTATCAAGAAGCCGCATTATATTTATAGTGTAATCTGTGCAAAAAGGGAGCCGTTGCGGTCTTAATTAATTAATATTTTTATTTATATAGTATGAAAGAATGAACGAGGAATATTGTTCAGGAGATTAGTGTGTAAAAATATAATCTTAAACAGCCGCGGTGGCCTTGGGGTTTGAGCAGTCACCTGCTACGTAAGCGACAGAAGTACGAATCCTAGCGGGGCCTGTACCAATGAGTTTTTCCAAAAAACTTACGTGCAGTGATTTCACACTACGTGCTTTACGGTGAAGGAAAACCTACATAAATACTTGTAATTATGATTAATCGACTGCTTGAAAACATCCTTCATTCATTCTAATATAGTATGTAATATGTATGTGAAATTGACAGCCCTGTCACGGTATGAAATGTCAAACTGAGCTGTCAAAACTTATAGTTTTAAAGAAGGTTACAAACACATTGGCCGCGGTGAAACATGATGAGGCTGAACACGAAGTGTGTGCGAAATCTATGATGATTTACAGATGCTATCACGATTTATGAGCGCTCAGCTAATTAAATAGGTGATACGTCGATATTTTTTATTCACATCGCGCCATTAAATCGGACTTTTTAATGACTACTGCAGGTAGCATTTAAGATTACTCAAGGTCGCTCTTAACTCGTGACGGGCGCCTGAAGTGCCGCAAACGTGACGTTTCAAAGAACACACTGTGTTTGTTTCTCTGCGGCCAATGGGCGCTTTCACATTGGACGAAAACGGTAACGACACGATATCGTCGGACTAGTAGTTTGATACAATTACTACTGAACGCTTTCACACTGTGTCGTTGTAGTCAAGTATCGGCGGACGATATCGTCGGACTAGTAGTTTGATACAATTACTACTGAACGCTTTCACACTGTGTCGTTGTAGTCAAGTATCGGCGGACGATATCGTCGGACTAGTAGTTTGATACAATTACTACTGAACGCTTTCACACTGTGTCGTTGTAGTCAAGTATCGGCGGACGATATCGTCGGACTAGTAGTTTGATACAATTACTACTGAACGCTTTCACACTGTGTCGTTGTAGTCAAGTATCGGCGTACGATATCGTCGGACTAGTAGTTTGATACAATTACTACTGAACGCTTTCACACTGTGTCGTTGTAGTCAAGTATCGGCGGACGATATCGTCGGACTAGTAGTTTGATACAATTACTACTGAACGCTTTCACACTGTGTCGTTGTAGTCAAGTATCGGCGTACGATATCGTCGGACTAGTAGTTTGATACAATTACTACTGAACGCTTTCACACTGTGTCGTTGTAGTCAAGTATCGGCGTACGATATCGTCGGACTAGTAGTTTGATACAATTACTACTGAACGCTTTCACAGAGTGTCGTTGTAGTCAAGAATCGGTGGAAGATATCGTGGAAGTTGGATAGCGCCCAATGTGTTAAGCATACGACAACGGCTCTCTTTTTGTCAAGATTAAAATAGTCTTACATCGTTTCACTATAAAATACATTTACACAAAACTTTGAACAAAAATACACATTGTCTTAATGTTATAAACATTCTCTGAAAATATTTACAAAAACAAAATAAAATATTTAAAATACATTTGATGAATCTAGAAACTTACTTAATAAAGTAACAATAAGAAAAAACATGGTAAATGATTAGCTCTGATGTAAGGATATTAGGTATATATCCTTGTAAATGGAAATAAAAAATATTAATTCAGTTTAGGCCCTGGTAAGGCACTTATGAATATACCACCGGTCTAAAACCAATGGTTTAACCGTAAAACCACATAGGTAAATATAAAAAATTAAACAGAATGGTAGAATTCGAAATCATGCTAATTATATAATGGTAGAAAATGGTAGAATTACAATGTAGCTGGCAACTCAAGCCCAGGCAATGAACAGCTGTTGCAAAATGCATTTTTAAATGAAATGCTATGGAAATAAGATACTAGCTCTATATGTAATAACAACACGAACTTTTCACACAAAGTGCCAACGTGACGGAAGGTAAGTCTATTGCCATCTCAGCCACTATACATACGTGTTTGAATTACTTCTCAGACATATGCAGGTTTCCTCACGATGTTTTCCTTCACTGTAAAGCACGTAGTGTGAAATCACTGCACATAAGTATTTAGAAAATCTCTTCGGTATATGCCTCGCTGGGATTCAAACTTGCGTCGCTTGTGTAGCAGGCGACTGGTCAAACCCCAGGGTCACCACGGCTCTTATTTAACATTTAAGATATCGTTATGATTTTGCAATTGATCGAGATGTGCAATTTATAAGTTAACCTCATCTGACTATTGAAAGGACAATTTCCCATTATTTGTTTAAATTAATAATATTCATATGTAGCCGTGTATTTATATGATAGGTACATTTCATCACTGTACACAATTATACAATAAAATCTCACAAGACAACTTAACAGTTTGACGTTTGATTAAGTGTCAAATTGTCCACGTGTCAAATCTGTCAAAAATCAGAACTATTTCGCTGCAAAAACATTTGGACAAGTTGACATTATAAATAAGTATTCTATTTACAATTCTCAAGCATTAAATCGTGCAGAATCTAATTATAAAAGTATGATATATACATTTACCATTCCCGAACCAAGCCGGTTGCTATACACTAGCTATATACTTCTTTGTACCACAGTATATATTTATATAAGCTTATTAATCAGTATGGAATCTAGACCAATTTATTGAATTAAGAATGTTTGCTCCAGCGCGCGTAAATGTAGTCACTCTTTCAAGTTTAATTTACTGTCAAAGTAATGTAAATTTTCATTAATGAACTGTCAAAGTACTGTAAATGTTACTTAATGAAGTGTCAAAGTAATGTAAATTTTTCTTAACAAACTGTCAAAGTCGTGTAAATTTGTCGACGCGTCTGTATGTGTAATTTCGAAAGACTTTCCTAGATTCCTTACCGTAGAAAGCTTATATATACTATGCGTGTACTGACAAGCGAACCTTTCTAAAAAAGGTATACATGCAAAAATGCACCTAACCTTCTGTGCGTTTGAGTATAAATTGGGATACACTTGGAAGTTCCAAGACTGTGTGTCTTGCATCCGTCTCCTTCTCTCTTCGTTCGCCGCCTTCACTTGCTGTATGTAGCTCAGTGTGAGCTGTTTCTTCCTCTGTTGCGTCCGTAATAAGGTTGAGAATCGATTGACAATATATAGATTTCATTAATGATATATTTACGTATGATTTTAGACTTTATTCTATTTTAATAGCTATTTGACATTTGATTTTGTAAAATGTCGTATACACAGTGCACTATATACTGCACGGTGTATACAGTGCCTCAAGTAGGTTTTAACATGTTTTTACGTTGACGATATCGCCTGAGTATTGTCCTCATAGTGTATGGGAACGTTAAATAGCTCCCCAAGCGTAGTGTAGGAGGTTTTACGTCTCCATACAAAAGCGCAAAACGCATCAAGCGACGACGGTCGAACGTGTCTAAACATATTCTTGGAGCAGTACATTGCACGGTATACTATATATCACGGTATATTGTGTATTGTACGGTATACAGTAGGTCTAAAAAGGTCACTTTGGGAGAATCATAATGTGATCTGAATATGATTCATCACCGAAATGACAAAATGGTCACTGAAGTGCAATTCATGTTTATGATTCACGACTGAATACAATAATTGTAGATGTTAGTCCCTAAGTAACTTTTTATGGTTCTGCTATTTGTCACAAAAGTAATTCATATTTTGTGGATCATTTTAGGAATCTTCATAGGTAAGTGTCAAACAGGTGAATTGCGAAATATGAATCATATTCGGATCACATTATGATTCTCCCAAAGTGGCCGTTTTAGACCTACTGTACATTGCTCCAAGTTAAGGTTTAAATACGATTCAACGATTTTGTTTGCGTATAAATATGACTCCAATCATGTTGAATCTTTTTCAGAAGCTGATTGTAGTTGAATTCCAAAGACGGTGAACATTTCGAACCACACCTAATACGTAATCGAATGTCGACAACGTTAAAGCATATTATAATCTTACTTAGGCACTGAATATTGCACTGTATATCGTACATAGTAGTATATTTTTTCACGGTATATTATATATCGCACGGTACACGGTATTGTATACTGCATGGTATACTTTATATTGTCTTTTGCATTGTATATAGGAGCCGTCACGAGTTAAGAGCGCTGGCGTGATGCGCAGGAGTAAGATTATCTATACAGATAAATAAAATTGAAGTGTCTGTTTGTAATTTCAAAATCCCATGACATCCCAAACAGCTTTTCACTAAATGCATATGAAAGTATCTGTCTGTCCGTCTGTTTGTTCCGACAAATCTCTGAAACGGCTGGACTGATTTCAACGGGACTTTCACTGACGGATAGCTAATGTTACAAGGAGTAACTGAGGCTACATTTAATTTTAAAAAAAATGGGTTCCGCTGATGGAACTGTGAGACATAGCTAGTGACATAATAAAATGCATGAGTAGTCATCCCCACTGCGCTCAAAACTCGTGACGGCTGATACCTAAGTCGGAGAGTAAGCTGGGTGCTAATCTTACCTTATCCCCATTCCCGTGGTATTGATAAGTCTTCAAATAAGTGCCTAGTGATAGCATTTCACAGTTAGGACAATGCTTGTCGGCTGTTATTCGTAGGAGGTTCAGCATGTATATCGCATCTTCGGCCACATAATGGTCTTCTTCTAAGAATAGAACCATTCCTAGAAAAAAAAAAATACAAAATGTAATGGCAATGACATAAATCAGTCACGTGACATATGTCATTCCCGTACATTTTGTATCGTTTGTATTAGCGCAAGCGTGAGGATAATGTTACTTTGTCTACGGACCCAATGATCCGTGAAAGCAACAGACAGACGGTGGAACTAATAATAATAAATAAAATTGTCTCTATCGACACCCGACAACGCCATCTCTCGGACTCTCAAGGCAACTTTCACTCAATGTTTACTCTTACCTACCACAAGGCCTAGTGCGAGTTGTTCACTGCCGCCGTCACAAGTCACCGCGTCGACGTAAACGCAGATTTGTATAGGATCGGAACAGCGCCTCTGTCGGCCTAAACATGACACTATTGTGAGCCCATACTAATCTGCGTTTACGTCGACGCGATCACTTGTGACGGCGATTTTAAGAATACTCGCACTAGGCACTCTGTCCGGCTGTGCATTGCAGTTAATTAACATTAAATCATATTCTAGCTTCCCACCCCATTATAATATTAGTATATAGTAAAGATTTTAATATTCTCTTTATCGACCTGCCAGCGCCATCTATTGAATATCCCCGGCAACTTTCACTGAATGTTTGCTCTTTCCCACGTGTTCAGCTGTGTCACATTCTATTCTAGCTTCCCACAAAATTAATAATATAAGCATAGGCAATTTTAATATTATCTTTATCGACCTGCCAGCGCCATCTATTGAATATCCCCGGCAACTTTCCGTTCTTACCTACGTGTCCAGCTGTGCATTGTAGTTGATTGAATATCCTATTAGCTTTCCACCACCAATGGTGTTTTGTCTGTGTGTACTTTGCTTCCCTATAGTGGCCGTGAAGGTCTGGATGGCGGGCGTTGATGCATTTGCGCTTCAATGCTCTAAAAACCAAGGTTTAATTTCAACTGACTTGAAGAGAAGAGCCGGCGAAAGCTCGAATCCCAGCGGGGCCTGTACTAATGAGTTTTTCTAAAAACTTCTGTGCAGTGATTTCACAACACGTGCTTTACGGTGAAGGAAAACATCATGAGGAAACCTGCATATGTCTGAGAGTAATTCAAACACGTATGTATAGTGGCTGAGACGGCGATAGACTCACCATCTGTCACGTTGGCACTTAATCATCTTGTGTGAAAAGTGTGTGTTGTTATTACATCACCTCTGCCTACACCCGAGGGGAATACAGGCTTGACTATAGTCCAGTATAGCATATCCCAGTATCAGCCCGGAGTCTGGATTAGTGGCCGGTTAATGGCAATAGGCTCACCCTCTATTACATGGGACTTAAACATAACTGGTGAAATGTGGATGTACTATAAGTACACCTCTACTTCGGGGAATACTAGCTGAGCCCCGCGGTTTCACCCGCGTAGATTTAGTGTCATGCTTCATGTCGCGGAACCCTTATATTTTTAATAAATAAAAGTAGCCTTAGTTACACCTTGAAACATCAGCTATCTGCCAGTGAAAGTCCCGTTAAAATCCGTCCAGCCGTTTCAGAGATTACCCGGGATAAACAGACAGACAGACAGACAGAGAAAAAATTTAAAACTTGGTTTTTAAGTGTCAGTAGCGTGTATACTTTCATATGCATTTAGTGAAAAGCTGTTATTTTGGAATAACAAACAGACACTTCAATTTTATTTATCTGTATAGATTTAGCACTTACTGTTCCAATTTGACATCTCTTGGACAATCGTTCGGATCCACACCTGGGAATTCATTCGGATGTGTCTGTATTGAGTACGGATAGAATATTTGCATCACCTGAAAACATAATTTAACATTGCAATTACAAATTGCAGTAAGATTTTCAAAAGCTCCTCCGATTTCTCATGGATGCCACCATCAGAACTTAACCAAAAAAATTGGGGCCATTTTGGAAGCATCACCTTTGAAACAAAAAAAGAATAATCGAAAACGGATCACCCAGCCGAAAATTCTGAGATAACAAAAAAAAAACATATAGTGTAATTGATAACCTCCTCCGTTTTTGAAGTCGGTTAAAAACAGTGTCTCAGCAATTCAGTGATCAGCTAGATCAGACTAGTAGTGCCTAGTGCGAGTTTTGTTAAAATCACCGTCACAAGTGATCGCGTCGACGTAAACGCAGATTTGTATACTCACACTAGGCACTCAGTAACGACCAGTTATATACCACTAGTGACCAACCTTAGTAAAGTCGATACTTCTGACAAGAGTGTTGATCTGTTCGTCATAGTAGTCGTGTGAGAAGATGAGTAGAGTCCGTTCAATGTCCTTGGCTTGTGCGAGCGACACTATTAGGTGACGCAGGTACGTCAGTCTGGTGTGTACCTGAGGATGATGAGAACATGTTGATTTAGAAGAGGAATGTAGGTCCTCCACCCAATATCCAGGGTCTAAGAATTTGGCTATGGTATCCCCTGGCTGTCGTAAGAGGCGACTAAAAGGGGGCCGGGGAGGTGCCGACCACAGCGAGGTCTCCAGGGGCGGCGACACAGCTGCCCCGGGGATGTGCCCCGGCAAAGTGTGGGGGGACACCGGTGCGATCTATTAGAGTACCCGGAGTCCCCCCTGAGCACTGAGGATGGCCACTGGGGGGTTTAAGTGCGGTAACAATCCCACATACCCCGATCTGCCTCTCCCAGGGCGGTCGGGGACCTTTTGAAGGTTTCCCCCTCATCAATAAATATAAAAAAAAAAATTATAAAGAAGTTGTAGCGGCTACTTGGACCACTGAACTCTAGTGTCACTTCATACATACACGCCTGTATTCCCTGATTAAGTAACAACGTGACAGATGGTGAGTCCATCGCCGTCTCAGCCACTATACATACGTGTTTGAATTACTTCTCAGACATATGCAGGTTTCCTCACGATGTTTTCCTTCACCGTAAAGCACGTGGTGTGAAATCACTGCTGGAACTGGATTAGAAAAATACCACCCAATATCCAGGCTCTAAGAATTTGGCTATGGTATCCCCTGGCTGTCTTAGGACGCGACGAAAAGGAGGGCGGAGGGCATGCTCTATACATCTATACAGATAAATAGAATGAAGAAAGCCATTGAAGAAAGAATTTTCAAGATCGGTCAAGTAGTTTCGGAGCCTATTCAATGCAAACAAACAAAAAAACAATCAAATCTTTCCTCTTTATAATTTACTAGCTGTGCCCGCGTAGATTTAGTTTCATCCGTATTGTCGCGGACCCCTAATATTTTCATAGTTAAAAGTAGCCTAAGTTACTCCTTGAAACATCAGCTACCTAGCTAGCGAAAGTCCCGTTAAAAAAAAAACGATCTAGCCGTTACAGAGATTACCCGGAACAGGCAGACAGACAGACAGACAGAGAAAAAATTTGAACTAAGTTTTTTTGTGTCAGTAGCGTGTATATATGAAAGTATCATATGCATTTAGTGAAAAGCTGTTATTTTGGATTTACAAACAGACACTTCAATTTTATTTATCTGTATAGATGTAGATATAGATAGTTAGTTTACATAAACCTTCACAGACCATTATTATAGAAATGTCAAATTTGACACCTCAAAACCACAAATTAAATAATCATCTGTCAAATCAAAAATGACATTCGCTTTTGCAACAACAACACATTTATAACTTTTATTTATTTATATTCTGTTATTGGATTAATTACTTAGAATGCCCGAAGAGCATGAGGACGAAGGAGTGGTTAAGGTGACCATTTAACCTGGCTTGATAAACATCTATACATGTATACAGATAAATAAAATTGAAGTGTCTGTTTGTAATTCCAAAATAACAGCTTTTCACTAAATGCATATGAAAGTATACACGCGACTGACACTGAAAAACATAGTTTTGTAATTTTCTGTCTGTCTGCCTGTCTGTTTGTTCCGGGTAATCTCAGAAACGGCTGGACCGATTTTAACGGGACTTTCACTGGCAGGTAGTTGATGTTTCTAGGAGTAACTTGGCTGCTTTTATTTATTAATAATATTAGGGTTCCGCAATAATAAGGATGAAACTAAATCTACGCGGGTGCCGCGGGGCACAGCTAGTACAATATAAATCTTAATAAAATATATATATTGGACATGGACGCAGTAGACACTTTTGTGCACTGGAACTACGCCATGGGCTTATATATATTTTTATGGTTTATATTGTACTAGCTGTGCCCCGCGGTTTCACCCGCGTAGATTTAGTTACATCCTTATTGTCGCGGAACCCTTATATTTCTAATAAAAGGTAGCCTATGTCTTTTCTCAGGGTCTAAAGTTTGTCTGTGCCAAATTTCATCAAAATCGGTTGAGAGGTTTAAGCGGGAAAGCGTAACAGACAGACAGACTTACTTTCGCATTTATAATATTAAGTAGGCATTACTCAAAATTTTAAAATAACTTTTTTGAAAAGAGCAATTACTGAGTTTCTTGCCAGGTTGTTCTCAGTAAAAGCAACCTTCCGAACCTGGCGGTAGCATGTATAATACTGTATAATTATGTCATTCTGACGATTTGAAAATGCTTTGTAAAAAGTCTAAGCAAATAAAGATATTTTGATTACAGGTGAATCAACCAGATGAGTCGCAACCACGGCCTCGTCCAAAGAAAATAGTGATACCGAAGCGAGCGAAATCTAAGGTGATCCTACAGAGGACTCCCGTTTACATAACAGCCGACAAAATGACCTGTGACAAATGCCCTTGCTTCCCCCAAGAAGACCCTTACAGGAAACCTAAGTATGTATTATTAATAGCTGTGCCCCGCGGTTTTACCCGCGTAGATTTAGTTTCATCCTTATTGTCGCGGAACTTTAATATTTTTAATAAATAAAAGCAGCCTAAGTTACTCCTTGATATATCAGCTACCTGCCAGTGAAAGTCCCGTTAAAATCCATCCAGCCGTTTCAGAGATTACCCGGAACAAACAGACAGACAGACAGACAGAGAAAAAATTTAAAACTTGGTTTTTTAGTGTGAGTAGCGTGTATACTTTCATATGCATTTAGAGAAAAGCTGTTATTTTGGGATTACAAACAGACACTTCAATTTTATTTATCTGTATAGATTTAATTACTAGCTGTGCTCTACGGTTTTCTTTAGCAGTCCAACTGTCACTTGGCCGGGGTTTTTTAGCAGTGCAACTGTCACTAGGCCAGGTTTTTTAGCAGTCCAACTGTCACTTAGCCAGGTTTTTTAGCAGTCCAACTGTCACTAGGCCAGGTTATTTAGCAGTCCAACTGTCACTTGGCCAGGTTTTTTAGCAGTGCAACTGTCACTAGGCCAGGTTATTTAGCAGTCCAACTGTCACTTGGCCAGGTTATTTAGCAGTCCAACTGTCACTTGGCCAGGTTATTTAGCAGTCCAACTGTCACTTGGCCAGGTTTTTTAGCAGTCCAACTGTCACTTGACCGGTTTTTTTAGTAGTCCGACTCTCGCTTAGTCGGTTTTTGGTAGCCCATTTTACACACTTGCCTGTTTTTTCTTTAGTAGTTCTACTCTCACTTGGCAGGCTTTTTTAGTTGGCCCACTATCACTTGGCCGTTTCTTTTAATAGTCCGGCTTTCACTTGTCAGTTTTTCCTAAGAGTCCGACTTTCAGTTGTCAGTTTTCTAGTAGTTAGTCTCACTAGTCGGTTTTTTTAGAAGTTAGCCTCCCAGGAGTCGGTTTTTAGCAGTTCGACTCTAACGTAGCCTTTTTTTTAGAAAACTCAGCCCTTGTCAGTCTTCACCGCTGACATTATACGAGCTATCAGCCGCGGTGGTGAATGGGTTACAGCTCCCAGCGGCCTTTGTATGGACTCGGGACGAAGTAGCTGACTGGATGGAGCACGTGGTGGGATTGCCTGAGTATAGAGTGAGTATTTCTATACAGATAAATAAAATTGATGTGTCTGTTTGTAATTCCAAAATAAAAGCTTTTCACTTAATGGATATTAAAGTATATACAATACTGACTGTCTGTCTACCTGTTTGTTCCGGCTAATCTTCGAAACGGCTGGACCGATTTTAGCGGGACTTTCACTAACAGAAAGCTGATGATAGAAGGAGTAACTTACGTTACTTTTATTTTAAAAAAAGGATAAGTAAGAATTCCGCGCGACACCCATGACACTAACTCTATGCGGGTGAAACTGCGGGGCACAGCTAGTTTTATATAGTTTTATTTTTTCACTGTCTGACTGTTTCTTCCGACTCTCTAAAACGGCTCGACCGATTTTAACGGGACTTTCACTGACACATAAGTTTTAAGAAAAACTCATTGGCACAGGCCCCGTTGGGATTCGAACTTGCGTCACATGCGCAGGTTTGGAATCAGACAGAGAACGGTTATCTATAGGTACTAATAATAACATAAAGAGGAACGATTTGATTGTTTGTTTGTTTGCATTGAATAGGCTCCGAAACTACTTGACCGATCTTGAAGATTCTTTCAGCAATGGATAGCTACATCATCAGCGAGTAACATAGGCTATATTTTATCCCCGTACTACCACGGGACCGGGAACTACGCGGGTGAATCCGCGTGACGTCCGCTAGTAATTATTATAAATATTGTATTTCAGGACAGCATTGTGGCCAACCATATAGATGGCATGCGTCTTCTGATGTTCGAGGACGCATCCAAGTGTCCCGCGATCAATATACACGATTTTCAACACATACAGGTTAATATAATAACCTTTTATAGAACACAGACTAATTAGTGTCTCTCTGATATCTATACATCTATATAGATAAATGAAATCGAAGTGTCTGTGTGTAATTCCAAAATTACAGCATTTTACTAAATGCATATGAAAGTATACACGCTACTGACACTAAAAAACCAAGATTTGAAATTTTTCTCTGTCTGTCTGTTTGTTTCGGGTAATCTCTGAAACGGGACTTTCACTGGCAGGTAGCTGATGTTTCAAAGAGACAGACAGACGGACAGACAGGCAGAGAAAAATTTTAAAACTTGGTTTTTTAGTGTCAGTAGCGTGTATACTTTCATATGCATTTAGTGAAAAGCTGTTATTTTGGAATTACAAACAGACCCTTCAATTTTATTTATCTGTATAAATATAGATGTATAGATTTGCCAGCTACATACATATATATGCTCACGCCTGTATCCCATGGGGGTAGGCAGAGACCACCGTTCGCCACATGCTACGATCCTAACATACTTCTTTCGCTTCATAGACTTCCTGCGGTTACGAGTGCTACTAGTGCAAAGTGATTTACATAGTTCCATATAGCCTTGTTTCTCAGACGATATATGTATAAGTATTATTAGGTATGTGAAGTGAATGAATACTTTTATAAATATTAGCTATTGATAGATATATAGATACAGATATAAGTTTTAATAAATTTATTTTACGATTATAATTTAATAAGCCTAGTAGTGCCTCTCATGTTTTGCTGTGCTCTAACAGGGCTTATGTTAGCTTGCTAAGGTTATCATTATAATTACGATTATTTTGTATATTAATGCAACTAATATAAACGCAATAAATAAAAAAATATTGAAAATGAAAATGAAAAATATTTATTCAGTTTAGGCCCTGGTAAGGCACTTATGAAAGTCGAGAATCTACCACCACTTTATTATACTTAAATTCTCAGATAATAACGTCGAAAATCCGAGAGCAGTTCACTACAGAGGTGATTCAATTCGCTAGGAGTGTGGGTTTGCCTCCAAGGAAGCCTTTAACTCACTGCACTTGGTTCAAATCCAGAACTGGTCCTTCATGGGGAATCAGACAGAATTGGAACAGGTATTAGCTTCCTACTGCCTAGCAAATCCATATCTATATACAGATAAATTGAAGTGTCTCTTTGTTATTCCAAACTAGCAGTGCCCCGCGGTTTCACCCGCGTAGATTTAGTTTCATCCTTATTGTTGCGGAACCCTAATATTTTTAATAAATAAAAGTAGTCTAAGTTACTCCTTGAAACATCAGCTACATGCCAGTGAAAGTCCCGGTAAAATCGATCCAGCCGTTTCAGAGATTACCCAGAACAAACAGACAGACAGACAGAGAAAATTTTTATAACTTGGTTTTTTAGTGTCAGTAGCGTGTATACTTTCATATGCATTTAGTGAAAAGCTGTTATTTTGGAATTACAAACAGACACTTCAATTTTATTTATCTGTATAGATGTATAGATTAAGAGCTTTTCACTAATTGCATATGGAAGTATATACGGTACTGGTATAAAAAAAAGCAAGTCCTGTACCAATGAGATTGTCTAAAACTTATGTGCATTGATTTCACACCACGTAAGTGCCAACGTAACAGATGGTGAGTCTATCGCCGTCTCAGCCACTATACATACGTGTTTGAATTACTTCTCAGACATATGCAGGTTTCCTCACGATGTTTTCCTTCACCGTAAAGCACGTGGCGTGATCACTGCACATAAGTTTTTAGAAAAACTCATTGGTACAGGCCCCGCTCCAAATTCTTTGTTCCAGATGTGACATCCTTCGCTGGATGAAAATAATTATGCCTGAGCCTATACAAAGGAATCACTGGGACCTAGTTTGGTAAGATATAATTAATAAAGTCGTACTAATCCTCCTGTCCTTATCCCATGTTATTTGTGGTCGGCGCAATGTGTTCTTCTCTTTCATTCCTCTCTATCAGCCGTCATATCTGTATTCACTCCCTTAGCCATATCATCATAATCCTCCTGTCCTTATCCCATGTTATTTGTGGTCGGCGCAATGTGTTCTTCTCTTCCATTCCTCTCTATCAGCCGTCATATCTGTATTCACTCCCTTAGCCATATCATCATAATCCTCCTGTCCTTATCCCATGTTATTTGTGGTCGGCGCAATGTGTTCTTCTCTTCCATTCCTCTCTATCAGCCGTCATATCTGTATTCACTCCCTTAGCCATATCATCATAATCCTCCTGTCCTTATCCCATGTTATTTGTGGTCAGCGCAATGTGTTCTTCTCTTCCATTTCTCTCTATCAGCCGTCATATCTGTATACACTCCCTTAGCCATATCATCATAATCCTCCTGTCCTTATCCAATGTTATTTGTGGTCGGCGCAGTGTGTTCTTCTCTTCCATTCCTCTCTATCAGCCGTCATATCTGTATTCACTTGCTTCCAGCATCTGCCTTTCGCAGATCGTCATCCCACCTGGCCGGAGGGCGTCTTACACTACGTCTGCCGAGTCGCCGTCTCCACTCAACAACACGTTTACCCCAGCGGTTGTCGGTTCTTCGCGAGATATGGCCGGCCCACTGCCACTTCAGCTCGCTAATTCTTTGAGCTATGTCGATCACTTTGGTTCTCTGTCGGATGTATTCTATCCTATGCTTCAGATGAACTCCTATGTATATATAGTGGCTGAGATCTTATTTCAGGCACCTCAAACCAGACTTCCCGAAGGTTTTGTTCGGTAAAGCATCGAAGCCGCAATCACAAGTACATATTCCCCATTACAAGCCGTATGTGGATGTCTGCCCTGAATATACGGTGAGTAAATTCAAATACCATCTATTATTTATCTATGTATATAAAAATGAAAATGATTTATTCAGTTTAGGCCCTGGTAAGGCACTTATGAATGTCGAAGAATTCACCACCGGTTCGGAAACTAGCCTTCTGAGAACGACCGGCAAGAAACTCAGCTGGCATCATGTACAATTTATTAACATTACATAAAAAACATTCAAAATTATTCACAATAGTGAATATTGTATCAGCATGCATGTGTAAAAAATATTAATTAAAAAAGTAAAAACAATACCAAATGATTTACATATCATGTTTGCATACCATGTCATTGCCAGGAGCTACTTGTGCAGAGTTTTAATTTCATATATCTATATACAGATGAATAAAATTTAAGAGTCTGTTTGTAATAATTTTTTTTCAAAAAACGGCTTTTCACTAATGCACATGAAAAAAATATTTTTTTTTAAATTCATCGGTCTATCTGTCAGTCTGTTTGTTCCGGCTAATCTCCGAAACGGCTGGACCGATTTTAACGGGACTTTCACTATCAGAAAGCTAATTTAACAAGGAGTAACTTTATTTAAGAAAAACATTACGGTTCCGCGGGATATGAAATAAACTTTACGCGGGTAAACCGAGGGGCACAACTAGCAAATAAATCTATGTTATTGATAACAGGCCCCAAGAAAATTTCGCATCCAAAATTGCATAGCTGAAGAGGACCAGTATATCTGGATGGAGCATAGACCAGGGTCGCCATTTTTCGGCGAATTGAAGAAAAAAAAGAAAAAACCAACATCCCAAAAGGAATCACGTCTAATGCTTAAAAAAGTGGATTTGACAGGTCTTTCAGGCAAAGAATTGTTACTGGCCAGGCGTAAAATGAATAAACCAAAATTTTTACCAACCGCCAAAGTTGTTAAGGAAAAAAAAGTCAATTGATTTTGAGGTTATATTCGTTAAAAGTGTATTTGAAATGTCAAACGTGTGTTTTTGAGAATTTTGATTTGAGCAGATGTTGGGCATAATACCTAACAATTTTGAAAAAATCGCTTTTCACTAAATGCGTATGACAGTATTTACGGTACCGAAATAAATATACGAACAATAAAAATAAAAACTGTCTTTTCCTTATGGCCAATCACGTCTGGACCGATTTAAACGGGACTTTCACTGGCAGATAGCTAATGTTACAAGGAGTTTGACTTTATTTAAATCAGGTTTTGTGTAAAAAAAGCCACGCTAAATGTAAATCTACACGGGTAAAACACAGCTAGTCTATAAAGATAAATAAAATTGAAGTGTCTGTTTGTAATTCCGAAATAACAGCTTTTCACTAAATGCATATGAAAGTGTACACGCTACTGACACTGAAAACCCAATGTTTTAAATTGTTTTCTCTGTCTGTCTGTAAAATATTAGGGTTCCGCGGGTCACCTATGAAATTAAGTCTACGCGGGTGAAACCGCGGGGCACAGCTAGTCTGATAATAAAAATGTACAAAGGTTTCGTCAGAATCACCAAATCTATCGATTTTATACAGTTTTGATCGTAAAACGATAAAGCAAAAATTTTGGTCGTGGGCTCTCGTACTATATAGAGGAAAGATTTGTCTGTACGTTTGTAACGAATTGGCTCAAAAAGTACTAGGCCGATCGTGAAATTTGAACTACGCGGGTGAAACCGCGAGACGTCCGCTAGTGAGCTATAATATCAAAGTCAAAGTCAAAGTCAAAAATATCTTTATTCGATTAGACTTTTTACAAAGTACTTTCAAATCATCAGAACGACATGGATTATACATGCTACTGCCAGGTTCGGAAGGTTGCTTTTACTGAGAACAACCTGGCAAGAAACTCAGTAATTACTCCTTTAAAAATATTATACAATTTTTAAAAACAAAGTAAATCACTTGAGAAATGTAAGCCCATGGACACAGTTCCAATGCACAAATGTAAATAAAAAATAACATAAAGAAAAGTCTAGTAGTTGTACTTATATCATTATATCACTGACCTGTATAGCTATAATGAGTGTGTCATTCTGCACTGGTCCGAATATATCCTCGTTCAGAATGACTTGCGCATCATTGTAGCGTTGTATTGCTCGCTTGATGTCCGTCAGATTTCTCATATTCACTCGTTCTGTCGAGTTGGCTGGAATTGGAACATTAATATATAACATACTACTTTTGGGAGCGAGATCACGCGAGATTGGCAGTACATACATTACATATGCTCACGTCTGTATTCCCCTCGGGTGTAGGCAGAGGTGTTGTAATAACAACACACACTTTTCACACAAGATGATTAAGTGCCAACGTGACAGATGGTGAGTCCATCGCCGTCTCAGCCACTATACATACGTGTTTGAATTACTTCTCAGACATATGCAGGTTTCCTCACGATGTTTTCCTTCACCGTAAAGCACGTGGTGTGAAATCACTGTACATACGTTTTTAGAAAAACTCATTGGTACAGGCCCCGCTGGGATTCGATCTTGCGTCGCTTGCGTAGCAGGCGATTACTCTAACTCCGAGGCAACCACGGCTCTTTAAAAAAAATACTAAAAAGGCATGGTCTAGGTTAGGCCTAGGCGGGTCCTTGAGGACTACTTGCTGGACAGGAGTGTCGTCTGCGTCGATGGGGACGGGGAGCTGCTGCGACAGCGTGTTCTGTGCGGTGTTCCACAGGGATCGGTATTAGGGCCGCTCCTGTGGAACATCGGATATGACTGGGTGCTGCGCAGTGCTCTCCCGCCCGGAGTCGACGTGGTCTGTTACGCGGACGACACCCTTGTCACAGCGAGGGCTGCGAATTTCGCCGCAGCGGTCCCTCTGTCGGAAGCCGGCGTGGCGGTTGTCGTCGGCCGGATCCGTCGGCTGGGCCTGAAGGTTGCCCTCGGTAAGACCGAAGCCCTCTGCTTCCACGGGCCTCGAAGGAAGCCGCCAGCGGGGGCGCAGCTTGATGTAGGGGGTGCTGCCGTCGAGATAGGGACTGAGATGAAATATCTCGGTCTAGTCCTCGACGGCAGGTGGAAATTCCACGCTCATTTTAAGCGCCTAGCCCCCAAACTTGTCGCTGCTGCTGGTGGGCTTAGCCAGCTCCTGCCCAACAAGGGAGGACCGAGTGCGTGTTGCCGTCGTCTATACACCGGGGTGGTGCGGTCAATGGCCCTGTACGGCGCGCCTGTGTGGGCGGAAGCCCTGGGCGCCCGCAATAAGACACTGCTGCGGAGACCGCAGAGGGTCATGGCGACCAGGGTGATCCGAGGATACCGCACTATATCACATGGTGCAGCATGCGTATTGGCGGGGACTCCACCCTGGGACCTGGAGGCCGAGGTGCTCGCTGCTGTTTATCGGTGGAGCGCTGAGGCCCGAGAAGACGGCGGAGCCGCCGCGCCCGAAGAATTGAGGCGCGTGCGGCGAAACGCGCAGGAACACGCACTGGCCAAGTGGCAGGAGCGGCTCGCGGAGCCGGAGGCCGGACGACTGACCATTGAGGCCATTCGTCCGGTCCTTAAGGAGTGGATAAGGCGACGGCACGGGTCGCTAACCTATCGCCTCGTGCAGGTACTGTCCGGACACGGTTGTTTCGGTAAGTACCTTCACGGGGTAGCGCAGAGGGAGGCGACCCCAAGGTGCCACGAGTGCGGCTTTGACGTGGACACCGCCCAGCACACGCTGGAACACTGTCCGGCTTGGACGGTGCAACGCGGTGCCCTCGTGGCACATACCGGACAGGACCTATCGCTGCCGACGCTGGTTCAGGCCATGGTCGGCAGCCCCCGGACGTGGGAGGCGGCCGTGTCCTTCTGCGACGACGTCATGTCGCAGAAAGAGGCAGCGGAGCGGGGCCGGGAGAATGACCCCCTGGCAGACCCAATCCGCCGCCGGAGGACCGGTCGCAGGAGGCGTGCCGAGGTGCGGCAGATGCCTCCTTAAGAGGGCCGCGGGCGTCGGGACGGGGGTCTCGACGCCGACGCAAGGCCCTCGCGGTTCCGACGTGTGTTCCGACGCGCCCTCCCAGAGAGTAAGCCGGGTACAGCCCGGGCCAAAAGAGAGGCCCAACGGCCAATCGTTAGGGGGGGCCACGCAAGCTTGCAAACGCGATCGCACGCCCCCCCTGTTAAAGCGACGAGAAGGAACACCCGTGGGTTTTAGCCGGCATGAGTCCGGCATAACCCTTCCGCTGCCCCCGCGGCGGTTGGTGTATCCATGACGGATTTCCCACGGAAAAAAAAAAAAAAAAAAAAAAAAAAAAAAGTTAGGCCTAGTTTGAACCAGTCTGCTATGCAAGCGACGCAAGTTCGAATCCCAATAGCCTACACCAATGAGTTTTTCTAAAAACTTAAGTGCAGATTTCACCCCATGGTGAAGGAAAACATCGTGAGGAAACCTGCATATGTCTGAGAAGTAATTCAAACACGTATGTATAGTGGCTAAGACGGCGATAGACTCACCATCTGTCACGTTGGCACTTAATCATCTTGTGTGAAAAGTGTGTGTTGTTATTACAACCCTTAAGAAAGCATTAGAAAGATTTACTTACTTGCATTTTTTGATAAAACTGTCAGGTACTTGTGCAGTTCCGGAGGCACCAGCGCCAAGACCTGTTCAGATGTTTCATTTCCATTCATCAGCTCTTCTGAAAATGAACAGTTCATACTTTAAATCACCAAAAATTTCATTATATTCCATACTTTGTTGGGGTCAGCCCTAACGGTTAGTCGCAATCTTATTAACTCCTTGTCCGTTATGTGCGCCTGGTACTTCGTGTACCATATCATCATCTCCCTGGCCTTATCCCATACATTGTTGGGGTCGGCACTTGATTCAACCCGATGTGGCTCCATGTTAGTCATAATCAACTTATTAACTCCTTGTCCGTTATGTGCGCCTGGTACTTCGTGTACCATATCATCATCTCCCTGGCCTTATCCCATACATTGTTGGGGTCGGCACTTGATTCAACCCGATGTGGCTCCATGTTAGTCACAATCAACTTATTAACTCCTTGTCCGTTATGTGCGCCTGGTACTTCGTGTACCATATCATCATCTCCCTGGCCTTATCCCATACATTGTTGGGGTCGGCACTTGATTCAACCCGATGTGGCTCCATGTTAGTCACAATCAACTTATTAACTCCTTGTCCGTTATGTGCGCCTGGTACTTCGTGTACCATATCATCATCTCCCTGGCCTTATCCCATACATTGTTGGGGTCGGCACTTGATTCAACCCGATGTGGCTCCATGTTAGTCACAATCAACTTATTAACTCCTTGTCCGTTATGTGCGCCTGGTACTTCGTGTACCATATCATCATCTCCCTGGCCTTATCCCATACATTGTTGGGGTCGGCACTTGATTCAACCCGATGTGGCTCCATGTTAGTCACAATCAACTTATTAACTCCTTGTTCGTTATGTGCGCCTGGTACTTCATTTTATCAAAATCGGTTGAGAGGTTTAAGCGGGAAAGCGTAACAGACAGACAGAGTTACTTTCGCATTTATAATATTAAAATAAGTAGGGATTAATTTCCCATTTCCCTTGGTCACGGCATCACGCGTGAACGACTGGATGGATTTTAACGGGACTTTCACTGGCAGATAGCTGATGTTTCAAGGAGTGTTTTAGGTTAATTTTATTTAAAAAAACATATTAGGGTACCGAAGTATACGCGGGTCAAACCGCGGGGCACAGCTAGTCTTTCATGAAAAAGTCGGTTCATCTATTCAAAAGTTGAGAGGTAAGCTTCTCTTTTTATTGATGTCGGTTAAAAACAGTTGGTTCTCCCACACACAAACTTACACAAACACACCTTCACCTAACAAAACAAAGTCAACAAGTTATGACACTGAAGGATTTCATAGCGATATAAGCGTGACTCGTAATGTTTGGTTTTCGACAGCCTCCGAAAAGTTTTAACACATTTCAAACCTCGCTAATTCGCAACAAAATTAGCCGACGTTGATACATGATAAGAGCACTTAATGGAAGCGCTATGCTGTAGCCTTTGACAAAGTAGCATGCTCTCGCGCTTGCGCTAATAGAAACGATACAAAATGTATGGGAGAGACGTAAATCAGGGCTAGGGCCCCAACCATGACCTCTTATTGCCATGATAGTTTAACTCTTATTATGTGAGATATGTATATAACTGCCTCGTTGGTCTAGTGGTTAGTAGGTTCGCCTGCCGATCACGAGGTCCCGGGTTCGATTCCCAGATCGGGTCAAAAATAGATATTGGGTTTTTCTGTCAAGGAATTCACAACAAAATGCCCGGAGTTTGGAAGTTCAAAGTCAAAGTCAAAAATATCTTTATTCGATTAGACTTTATACAAAGCACTTTCAAATCGTCAGAATGACACAATTTACAGGATTATACATGCTACCGCCAGGTTCGGAAGGTTGCTTTTACTGAGAAGAACCTGGCAAGAAACTCAGTAATTACTCTTTTCAAAAATATTATACAATTTAAAAAAAAAAACAAAATAAATCATTTGAGAAATGTAAGCCCATGGACACAGTTCCAATGTACAAATGTCGATAAAAATTAACATAAAGAAAAGTCTAGTAGTTCTATTTATATCTAAATGCGTAGCTTGACATGACCAGCCCCCACAAGCAGCACCTGTTCACAAGTATGACGAGAATGCCAGCCATCGCCCTCCTCAACCATTAAAGAGGGAAGTGAGCGGCCCATCACCCTGACGCCGCCGCAAGCAAAGGCATTTTAGTGAGCATGACAACTCAAGCCAGTCAAAACAAAGATCAAAAGAAATATTAAAATGAATTGTAGCATAAGTACAGTGTCCATGAGACTACTTACAATATTTGGCGGTGTTTACAACCCCCGTGCCTCGGAAAGCACGTTAAGTCGTTGGTCCTACCCCTGATCTCTCTCCGGTCGTGTCGGATTGCCTCCCATCGGACTATGAGAGTGAGGGAATAAAGAGTGCACCTGTGTTTGCGCATACACTTGTGCACTATAATATCTCCTGCGCACATGGTTGATCCTCGTTGAGATTAGCCGCCGTAACCGAAATTCGGTAGGAGATCACTACTATGTATATGACGTGTATAAGTCTGTCACTGTCACACAGTGGAACTATGATGGCATTAAAGGGTAAGGAACCTGTAGACAAAGTAACATTATCCTCACGCTTCGCTGGTAGAAACGATACAAAATGTACGGGAATGAAATATGACATGTGACTGATTTATGTCATTGCCATACATTTTGTATCGTTTCTATTAGCGCAAGCGCGAGAGAATGTTACTTTGTCTACAGGTCCAGTCATGTGACATGTCATTCCCGTACGTTTTGTATCGTTTCTACTAGCGAAGCGTGAGGATAATGTTATTTTGTCTACAGGCTACTGGTGTAATAACAATTACCCAAGGTACCTTAGCGGGCAGGCTGTAATCCCAATTCCTTTATCAGACCAAAAGCCTCGTATCAAAACTGTTTGAAAAAAGCACACATCTCAACTCGACTTCGTGTTACTGATTTCAAAAACAACATTAAACAGCTGTCAGTATTCTGACATGCGACAGGTTGTTGTCATTACGCGCGTTTCAAAAAAAACATTTGATAGCTGTCAAAGTTCTGACATATGACAGCTCGTTGTCATTTCGCGCGTACGACTTTAGCACGTAAGCTTGTAATGTTAGAACCACAAACGGTACCCTTATCACGAGCTTGCCAACGTTTCCTAATCTACACTCGCTAGCGTCACCGCCGAATATTTGAATGAGAAACAATGAGTACAGCGCCTCCTTGCGGTGACGTTGAAAACTAAAATATCCCATACTAGCGGACATCACGCGGTTTCACCAGATCCCGTTCCTGTGGGAGTACGGGGATACAATATAGCCTTGATAATGTAGCATTCAAATGGTGAAAGAATTTTTTAAATCGGTTCTGTACTTTTTGAGCCAATTCGTTACAAACATACAAAGCATTCCTCTTTATAATATCAGTTTGACAAATATTATCAGTAACGCTAGTATATAATACGTATATAATATATAATGGTCCAACACTCGTGATAGGGGTAGAAGCGACACATATAGCACATTTTGACACAGAAAAGAAAATTTAAAAGAAACCTGCGTAGGGATCCTGTGAGATTACCATTACATCCGTTAGTGTGTTAGTAGCATCTGTAAATGGAATAGGAATTGAAAATTAAAATGCCAGACCACGAACACTAGTTGGTACGAACGAAAAAAATAATTAAATAAATATCACGCCATCCCAGAAGGGTCCCCGTAGAGGTAAACAGAGGTGTTGTAAGAACAGCACCCACATTTCACCGAATATTAAGTTCCAACGAGACATACGTGTTTGAATTACTTCTCAGACACATGCAGGTTTCCTCACGATGTTTTCCTTCACCGTAAAGCACGTGGTGTGGAATCACTGCACATAAGTTTTTTAGAAAAACTCATTGGTACAGTCCCCACTGTAACGCCGCCTCTAACAAAATCTAATAACTATTGACTATTTCATTCAAAAATATAATATCTCTCTTAGAAAGAGAGTAGGTCCGAGGATGCTACCCTTAGGGACACCATGTTCAATAATCAGCTCGTCGCTAAAACATCGAAAATATTTACAAATTGCTTACGATTAGCTACGCTACCATTAAAATTATTAAAATGTTTCCCCCTTACGCCAAGATATTTTAACTTACAGATAAAATTGGAAATAAAAACTGAGTCAAAGGCCTTCGCTAAGTCTAAGAATATGTCAATACATTGTTTTCTTATTCATGTATTCAATGATACGACTTGTCATGAACTGTCATATTAGTCGGTTGTTTATTTAGACAGCTCTTGATTACATACTAGAAGAAAAAGAAGGGAAGAGAAGAAGAGGAAGAACATGAGCCAAGTTAAAGACTGTATGTTATCTATACTCATATTAAAAAGCTAGAGTTTGTTTGTTTTGGATAGTTCATTCAATGGGAGCGAAGCATCAATGGGAAGTGTTTCGTGAAAAATTATAACCATGTGGACGAAGTCGCCGGCAACAGCTAGTGGCGTATAGGAAGGTAAAAGATAGTTCATTGATTGAGAACAAGATATTAACTCTTAAAGTAATGATGATGATGAAATAATGCAGTGAGAATAATATACAGACGGACGGACGACAGATAAAGTTAGATTATATTATCCTGACTAGCGGTTTCACCCGCGTAGATTTAGTTTCATCCTTATTGTCGCGGAACCCTTATATTTTTAATAAATAAAAGTAACCTAAGTTACTCCTTGCTATATTAGCTACCTGCCAGTGAAAGTCCCGTTAAAATCGGTCATTCCGTTTCGGAGATTACCCGGAACAAATAGACAGACAGACAAAGAAAAATTTTAAAACTTGGTTTTTTAGTGTCAGTAGCATATATACTTTCATATGAATTTAGTGAAAAGCTGTTATTTTGGTATTACAAACAGACACTTCAATTTTATTTATCTGTATAGATTATAAAACTAAATATACTTTGAACAATTGATGCTCATCAACTTTTCAAAGATGCCCGTCGTATGTTAGAAGCCTCTCGTGCCAAGCGCGCTGGGGTTACCTCGCTCAGAGAATCAGCATTGCTATTCAACGTGGCAATGCTGCCAGCCTTCTTGGCACGATCCCTAGTGACACCGATTTCCGAGTTTTCTACTTGTAATTAGTTTGAGATACTGTTCCTTGTATATATGATTGAGTTTTTATTCAATAAAAGTATGTAATTCAATTAACCATTCTAGTTTTCAAACGACTTAAAAAGAATGGTCGACGTCGTGTTCCTGATTGCGATATTGCCTTCAGAAGTTTTGGATTTTGGATTGTTTTTCCAAAAACTCTTACATAAATTAGCGAACATTACATCAATCTAATTTATACCTACTTTCAAAGTACTTAAAGTCTACAATCGATACTCAAATATACAGTGCAACGGCACTGAATTATCGACCTTAATACTTTTGATACTTCTATATGTGTACTATTGTAAATACTTCTGTAATGTTTATCTGAAGACCAACAACAATGTCCAATTCTAAAGACAATTTTAACGTTTCAAAAAGTCTACAGTTTTTTTTTGCTTTTTGTGACATTTAGCTAACGTCAAAAATGTCTCTTAAAGGTTAACGCACACTTAGCAGAACCGAAGGATGCAAAAGGATTTAATTTCGCAATCTCTTCGGCCGCTGTCCGTGACCAGTTGCGATTAAAAGCTATTTCATTCATACACAAGTGCGAATACCTTAACGAACATATACATTATTTTAGATTGTCAGATCAAATACGGTAAGTATAAAAAATAAATCTGTATAAGGCATATTTTTTGCCGGTAATGTTACAAGGCTTTCAGACAAGGCAAAATATTTGGCTGTAACATAAAAAAAACTATCAATTTTTGCCGTAGATTGCTAGCCTGATTTAACCCCATATAGCTCCATATTAATCGCAATTAAATTATTAACTCCTTGTCCGTTATGAGCGCCTGGTACTTCGTGTGATATATCATCATCGCCCTGGCCTTATCCCATACATTGTTTGCACCCTATGTGACAGGTTAATCGTAATCTGATTAACTCTTTATCCGTTATGTGCGCCTGGTACTTAGTGTACCATATCATCATCGCCCTGACCTTATCTCATACATAGTTCGGCCGGGATCCAACCCTATCTATCTAAACAGACAAGGCTCCATGTTAGTCGCAATCAACTTATTAACTCTTTGACCGTTATGAGCGCCTGGTACTTTGCTATTTCGAAGTTGATATCAAGATGACAAGAGCGTTTTTTTTTTTTGATAGCAAGTAAATTTGTTACGTCGTCTTAAAAAAGTATTTAATAAAGATTTTCTTTCATAAAAATTATTTGCATTCCGTGTGCAATGACCTAAATAATTGTCTCTTACATAATGAAGGCCGAGCGCCTAAAAGACCTTTGTCAAGATCACGGAAAAAAAGAAAAAACTGTTTAGTGTCTTATTGACTGACAGCTAACTAGAACTGTCATTCGAATCACTTTACAGTCAAAATCATTAAAATTACAGTGCATTTTAAATACATTTAAAACAAAATCATGTAGACGTAAATACGATAGTACTTAATTCTAATGTGATTTAACGAACGACGGGTCTAAAACTCTCTTGTATACCCGCGCCATCTCTCGGCAAAATCACGTCAACTCTCATTCAATTTTTTAGTTTAAAAAGTAACTAAGTAAAATACATACCTCCATCCCTATACATTCCGCCGCTGGAAGCCGATAACATAATTTGCAGCCATATACACAGCAAGCCTATTATCACAAGGACCCTTATTATAGACGCATATTTGATACGAGGCATGTCGACTCAAGATGGCGCTAGGAGCATTGTCCTCCAAATAGTTCCAACTGTTTTGGACAGATGGCGCCTCTCATCACTCTTGACTAGACTGGTTTTTTATTACGTCATAGTATCTTCGGGTACTGCACGAGTGGCGTCAGAAGTTCTGAAATAGAAGAGAACAGATTATTAGAGTGGAAACTTACTGACTATAGATTTGCCGAAGCAGAGGAGCTCGTGGCACTGTTGCTATTACGCCTAGCCAGTAGTTGGATGGGTGACCGCCCGAGTTCCCTCCGCTGCCTCGGCGAGCACGATAAGCCGTCGGTCCCGGTTGCCAACTTAACATCTTTGGCAATCGTTACAGGTCGGTCAGAGGCCTAAGAAAGTCTGACAACAGGTTTAACCCAGATTCCCGATTTTTCTCTAAAAAGGGGTTACGAAGGTCAGATGGCAGTCGCTTCGTATAAAAATCAGGTGATCAGTCACATCGGGTTGAATCAAGTGCCGACCCCCAATACATGGGATAAGGCCAGGGAGATGATGAGCGTTGCCGAAGCAGAAGCAGAGACGGGTCGCTCACTTCGCTCTATAATGGTTGAGGAGGGCGATGGCTGGCATTCTCGTCATACTTGTGAACAGGTGCTGCTTGTGGGGGCTGCTCATCTCAAGCTACGCATTTACATATAAGTACAACTACTAGACTTTACTTTATGTTAATTTTTATCGACATTTGTGCATTGCAACTGTGTCCATGGGCTTACATTACTTAAGTGATTTATTTTGTACTAGCTGTGCCCCGCGGTTTCACCCGCGTAGATTTATTCGTATGTATATTTGTAACGAATTAGCTCAAAAAATACTGGACCGATTTAAAAAATTCTTTCACCATTTGAATGCTACATTATCACTGATTAACATAGGCTATATTTTATCCCCGTACTCCCACGGGAACGGGAACTACTCGGGTGAAACCGCGTGACAAAAAAAAGATCTTTTTCATAAAAATTCGCAACTTACAATAATGTATTTTGCACCTACATCCTTGAAAAGCAATACTATTTATTTCACCGTGTTGAATTACAAATTACCAATTGAAAAGTTGCCATCTACAAACAGACGCCACCTGCCACAATATGGACACACGTCACATATTATTATGTTAAGTGTACATTCGAATTTGCTATTTGCATATGCATACAGAGTTGAGACTTTAAACACGCACAATTTTGGCAGAACATCGGTTCGATATTAATCTAAATCTTCTTCTTATATATAAAAACTAGCTGTGCTGTTTCACCCGCGTAGATTTAGATTCTTCCTTATTGTCGCGGAACCCTAATAAAAATAAAAGTAGCCTAAGTTACTCCTTGAATCATCAGCTACCTGCCAGTGAAAGTCCCGTTGAAATCGGTCTAGCCGTTTCGGAGATTACCCGGAACAAACAGACAGACAGACAGACAGACAGACAGAGAAAAATTTTAAATCTTGGTTTTTTTGTGTCAATATCGTGTATACTTTCATATGCATTTAGTGAAAAGCTGTTATTTTGGAATTACAAACAGACACTTCAATTTTATTTATCTGTATAGATATAGATGAATCCCCATTTCCCTTGGTCACGGCATCACAGGTAACGCCTGGACCGATTTCGATGGTAATATTTTTGTTGTGTTCGTTATTGTCAGGAGATGGTTCTTATGAAAGAAAAAACTAAGAAAATTACGTGGAAACTTTTAAAATTTAAGAATTCTCAACCACCATATTAAATAAATCTTAGCGCTTTGGACAATAAAAACTTTTTTGATGTAACCTTATGACGTTTGACATAGAATTGACAGAATACGTGCTGCATTCTCATAATTAAGACAGGGCAACGTCTGTCGAGTCAGCTAGTTATATATAAAAATGAATCCCCATTTCCCTTGGTCACACCATCACGCGTGAACGACTGGACCGATTTTACTGGGACTATCACTGGTAGATAACTGATATTTCAAGGAGTAACTTAGGCTAATATTACGGGTAAAACCGCGTAGAGTTAATTACAAGTGTCCTGCGGAACCCTAATTTAAAAAAAAATATTGTTGCCTAACTTACTCCAAATACTGTCTCAAAAATGTATACAATAAACGATGAACATTTTTTGATTCACATGTAAATTGTGTGGCAGATGGTCTGTGACAAAAATGTTCGCGTAAAAAGTCTAGACCTATATAGATACATAGATATTATCAGGCAAACAGCATCCCCCTTTATCCAAGTAGGTTATAAAGTCTCATTGTTCTCGTGTTATGGCATTCTGCATAATGTTTGTTTGTGTGTTCACAAACAATCTTCTACTGATGTGTTATATCACATGACATTCTATTGTGCAAGGTCGGTGTGATTCTAGTATTATAAAGATAAAAGATTTGTATGTATGTTTGTAACGAATTAGCTCAAAAAGTACTGGACCGATTTAAATAATTCTTTCACCATTTGAATGCTACATTATCACTGATTAATATAGGCTATATTTTATCCCCGTACTCCCACGGGAACGGGAATTACGCGGGTGAAACCGCTTGACGTCCGCTAGTATGTGTAGGTTCTGCTTTCGTCCCCGTAATAATAATCCCCTGCAATGACACCCATTTGGTTTATACATCTCTCTGATAACTCGTGCACCTAACAATCATTATCATCATCTAAATTATTTCATATAATGATGTTTAATGATCACGTTATGAAGAAGTTCTCTCTGGCCATGACATGCGATCATTACATATACACACGCCTGTATCCCCCTCGGGTGTAGGCAGAGGTGTTGTAATAACAACCCACACTTTTCACACAAGATGATTAAGTGCCAACGTGACAGATGGTGAGTCTATCGCCGTCTCAGCCACTATACATACGTGTTTGAATTACTTCTCAGACATATGCAGGTTTCCTCACGATGTTTTCCCTCACCGCGGTACGATAAGCAATAAAATAATATAGCTGTGATTGGATGGTAAAACACCATATTTTACAAGTTACAGACTACAATATAGATAGCATGGGGTTTACAAACGTTATCTACATGCATTTCAAGTGTCTAATCTTATCTAAAAACGTGTCGAACAAGAGTACTGTCCATATGATGGTAAGCTACGCCTATGGTCTGGGAGACGCGTTGTCCAGTTCCCTCTATAATGGTTGAGGTGGGCGATGGCTGGCATTCTCAGTCATACTTGTGAACAGGTGCTGCTTGTGTGGGCTGCTCATCTCAAGCTACGCATTTACATATAAGTACAACTAGACTTTACTTTATGTTATTTTTTATCGACATTTGTGTATTGTAGCTATGTCAAATTAAAAAATATCTTTATTCGACTAGACTTTTAACAAAGTACTCTCAAATCGTCAGAATGCCATAATTACACAGTATTATACATGCTACCGCCAGGTTCGGAAGGTTACTTTTACTGAGAACAACCTGGCAAGGAACTCAGTAATTACTCTTCTATATACTACTAGCTGCGCCCCGCGGTTTCACCCGCGTAGATTTACAAAAGACAGACAGAGAAAAATTATAAAAATTGGTTTTTCTACGTCAGTACTGTGTATACTTTCATATGCATTTAGTGAAAAGCTGTTATTTTGGAATTACAAACATACACTTCAATTTTATTTATCTGTATAGATAATACTATAAAAAGGAAAGATTTGTTTGTTCAATACAAACATAGGCTCTGATACTACTAGACCTCAAAATTGTTTCACCATTTGAATGGTACATTATCACTGATTAATATAGGCTATATTTTATCCCCATACTCCCACGGGAACAGGAACTATGCAGTAGAAACATCACCAATTTGAAAGTACTTTATTAAAATTATAATCAAATAAAGATATTTTGGAATTTAAATTTGAATAATTTATCTGTATAGATGATAAAGTAAGCATCATCCATGCATCTGAAAATCAGCCATATTTGTTTATTTTTTTTACATCACATCGCTGGTGGAAAATATACATTGTACATACATACATAGACATGCTCACGCCTGTATTCCCCGAAGGGGTAGGCAGAGGTGTTGTAATTTTCAACACCCACTTTTCACACAAGATGATTAAGTGCCAACGTGACAGATGTTGAGTCTATCGCCGTCTCAGCCACTATACATACGTCTTTGAATTATGTCTCAGACATATGCAGGTTTCCTCACGATGTTTTCCTTCACCGAAAAGCACGTGGTGTGAAATCACTGTACATAAGTTTTTAGAAAAACTCAAAGGTACAGGCCCCGCTGGGATTCGAACTTGCGTTGCTAGCGTAGCAGGCGACTGCTCTAACCCCGAGGCCACCATGGCTCTATATACATTGTAACTCTGCTTACCCCTTTAAAGACCCTTTTGGAAGTGATGACCTTGGCATCAAGGACGTGAGACCAGGTGGTCAATTATACATATTAGTTACCATGGTATAACAGGCTATGATAAGAGTGTAAGCTGTTAATTACATTGTTAATTATCAATTGTAATAGGAAAACATTATTAGCACTACAAACCATACATCTATACAGATAAATAAAATTGAAGTGTCTGTTTGTAATTCCAAAATAACAGCTTTTCACTAAATGCATATGAAAGTATACACGCTACTGACACTATAAAACCAAGTTTTAAAATGTTTCTCTGTCTGTCTGTCTGTCTGTTTGTTCCGGGTAATCTCTGAAACGGCTGGACGGATTTTAACGGGACTTTCACTTGTAGATAGCTAATGTTACAAGGAGTAACTTAAACTAAGTCTACACGGGTGAAACCACGGGGCACAGCTAGTACATAATATGTGTTGTAATATTTATGTGAGTAAAATAATGAGAGCCATGGTGGCCTTGGGGTTGAATGCTACCCAAGCGATGCAATTTTCGAAATTCGATGCAAAGTTCGAATCCCAGCGGGGCCTGTACCAATAAGTATTTCTAAAAACTTATGTGCAGTGATTTCACACCACGTGCTTTACGGTGAAGGAAAACATCGTGAGGAAACCTGCATATGTCTGAGAAGTAATTCAAACACGTATGTATAGTGGCCGAGACGGCGATAGACTCACCATCTGTCACGTTGGCACTTAATCATCTTGTGTGAAAAGTGTGTGTTGTTATTACAACACCTCTGCCTACACCCGAGGGGGATACAGGCGTGAGCATTTGTATGTACTTAAAATAATGAGAATTTCTTCTGATTATGAATCATGTTAATTTCAGAATTTTTTTTACTTAAATTTTGTACATAGACTAGCTGCCTCCCATGGTTTTACCTACATACATATGAAATGTACTGTAATACAACTTCATGGATTTACTTCACAGAACATTCATTTCAGTGGGTAGTTGGAACAAACAGACAGATGAGAATTTTTTTGAGTTTATTAAGTACCTCATGTGTCTGATTGTCTCTTATATCTTTTTTTTATGTAAGTACCTTATGCATTTAGTGAATAACTGATTATTTACAACTACAAACAGACACTTCAATTTTATTTTCTGTATGTATGTTTGTACCTTCCGAACCTGGCGGTAGCATGTATAATACTGTGTAATTATGGCATTCTGACGATTTGAAAGTGCTTTGTAAAAAGTCTAATCTAATAAAGATATATTTGAGATTGAGTTTGAGTTTGTATATATTTGTAGGAATATAAAAAAATATGGTATACATCCATTGCTTATGGTATTAAGGATAGCCATAAAAACCTAGTCAAATCCCAGCTAGGCTTACTAGCTATGTGCTTAAATAACATCAAAAATTGTTCAACTCTTACATCAAACTAAACTACAAGGAAAATTTATGAGAATGACGTGTTTTTATATAAACAGGTACAAAAATAACAAATTTCAATTATAACATCCTCATTACTTACATGATAATTAACAGGAAGATTATAATAAAATATATTAAGTATATTGTACCAAAAATGCGTAATTAATTTTCATTTGAATACTAGCTGTGCCCCGCGGTTTCACCCGCGTAGATTTAGTTTCATCCTTATTGTCGCGGAACCCTAATATTTTTGATAAATAAAAGTATCCTAAGTTACTCCTTGAAACATCAGCTACCTACCAGTGAAAGTCCCGTTAAAATCCATCCAGCCGTTTTAGAGATTACCCAGAACAAACAAACAGAGAGACAGACAGATAGACGGACAGACAGACTGACAGACAGACAGAGAAAAATTTTAAAACTTGTGTTTTAGTATCAGTAGCGTGTATTCTTTCATATGCATTTAGTGAAAAAGCTGTAATTTTGGAATTATTAACAGACACTTCAATTTTATTTATCTGTACAGATATAGATGTATAGATTTCAACATTGTAACAAGAATGGAGATTTCGCTACCTTGTTTAATACGTGATTAACTCATAAATATTAATTTAAATACACTTACCTAATATACGTGTGGACATCACAATCTAACACCAGTTATTTAAACTAGTTTTAAAATGTTGATATGTTGATGATACGTTCTTTGCTTGCTTTTGGTAATAACTATTTTACTCACAAACTTCACACGCCTGTCTGTTTATCATCAGCTAATTAACAAACAGTTACATGACGTGAAAACATGTGTACACAGAATAATTCGCAATCGAGTATACAAAATAATTATTGATTCTCAAATACTTCGAGGCTGTTCTGAATTTATGTATTTATAAAGAGTTTCATGCATAAGTATCTATATAAGGTCGTCTCGTCAGTCACATGATTTTAATTGGCTGAATAAACAGTTTCAATTGAATAAAATAAGACTGCTCGACTGAAAATGTAGTAAGTAGGTGTTCGTACGACCTACATAACATGAGAGTGACATTAAAAGTACTTAGGTAGGATGGTATGGTAGAAAAATATAGACAGTTATGTTGTCATATTGCCATATAAGACCAAACTATTTAAAAAAAATTATCAATACCATAGATGGGTTTTTTTTTGTAAATTTTAATTTGTTTTTATAGTATATCTCATGTGGTCACCGTAGCCAAGATAAGCTAAGTAATGTTAAGGGCATTAAGTATGTATTGTACCCTGTAAAATCATTTACATCTTTCTTGAAGAACCCGTTGATTTTAAATAAGATTTAAAGTATAGATTCAAATGGAAATCAGTATTACGCAGCGATCAATAACCAAAACATACTTTAAAACTTTTTTTTTAAATATTTGTACAATTTAAACAGTACCACATGAGATGTAAAATAAACCCTTTAAAACAGAGCATTTATTTATTTATTTATTTATTTATTGCGTTTATGTTAGTTACAATAATATACAAAATAATCTTAATTATAATGATAACCTTAGCAAGCTAACATAAGCCCTGTTAGGGCACAGCAAAACATGAGAGGCACTACTAGGTTTATTAAATTATAATCGTAAAAATAAATTTATTTCTAACTTCTATCAATAGCTAATATTTATAAAAGTTTATTCACTTCACATACCTAATAATACTTATTATTATATTTTACATTTTATATTATATTATAACAAATAACACAGTGTATTGAGATCCTCCTCTATATTATCTACCTACTATATTTAATATTAAGTAGATACTTCTTTGTTAATAAAATTTCTAGTTATGTCTGAATCGGTCATCATCATCTGAATTGGTTTAGACGTTATCGAGAAATCGTTGACCATACACAAAAAAAATTGAGTCCAAGTAATTGAGAGTCCCCTTCTTTATTAAAGTCGGTTAAAAATAACTTCTTAATAATCTGAAAATCCTACCATAATAATTTTGTATTTCATAATGGTAGCCCTAAACTTTACGTCAATATGTTCCTTTACGTTCCATTGTACGCAATGCATGTATAGCCGAATAAAGCGTATAGCGTATAAAACGAGATAATTTTATAGGACTAGTAACATTCAACTATCCTTAATAATAAATAAACTATGTTTTTACTTGTATAGAGATTTTAAATTTTATAATGTGAGTTCATGATACTATGTGCTAGTTAAATATTGCAAAATAAAACATAAAACCTACAAGCAAGCATAGACAAAAAGAACTCTACAACACATGAGCATGACAATTGTCATTTTTTTTTATCAAAATAAAATAAATCTGTCAATCAGTCAAATGTCAAATTGCCAATTGAATTCTAAAGATTAAGGTTTTTCTACTTGTAATATAATACTTATTTTCGTACCTTCATAGTGATTTTCCAAAATAACAAAACTAAAATCAAATGAACTAAACAATGGCGACGACGGCTGAAGTGCGTTCTTTATTCGAAGTGAAGTTGAGAGATAATCCGAGTGCCGACTTCCACCCTTTGGACTTAGAGAGGACAAAAGACGAAAAATATCTCAAAAGAGTATTAGCACACAGTGAAAACGATGCGAAGCAAGCAGTTGAGATGTTATGGGACATCTTAACATGGCGAAAAAGCGTCGGAGCGCAAGATATAAACGAAAATAACATCCGTATGGACTACATAAATGAAGGTATATTTTTCCCTCACGGTCGCGATGTTGATGGGTCCCTCATCCTGGTATTCAAGTCCAAAATGCACGTGAAAGGGCAGAGAGATTATGAGGAGTTGAAGAAGATCATGATTTATTGGTTTGATAGAGTTGAGAGAGAAGAGGGGGGTAAGAAAATCACAATGTTTTTCGATATGGACGGAAGTGGTCTTGGTAATATGGATATGGAACTCGTTAAATACTTAATTACACTCTTCAAACTGTACTATCCATACTTTCTAAACTATATAATCATATACCAGATGCCGTGGGTACTGTCGACTGCATTTAAAATAGTTAAAACACTTCTCCCCGCAAAAGCTGTTGAGAAAATGAAATTTGTTTCTAAAGACACGTTGAAAGAGTTTGTCACTCCTGAACAAGCACTTATCTCTTGGGGAGGGAAGAATAGTTACGTATTTGAATTCGTTCCGGAGAATAGGGGTCCGGATCATGCTCCGAAGAAAGTCACCTTCGCAGAACAAGGTGACGGTCAACATTCCCCAGGAGAGATGCTGAAACTGGTTCCCAACGATACAATCGTGTTCAAACCTGACAATGAAGAAATGACTGGACAGTTTATGATAACTAACATGGATGACAGTGCAGTATCATTTAAAATACGAACAACATCACCTGAGAAATTCCGTGTTCGACCCAGCTCTGGGACTCTAGCAAGTGGAATGACACAAACAGTCCTAATCGTTGTACAACCAGGCTTCCAACTGCGCACCGTAACGAAAGACAGATTTCTAGTCATGTCAGTACAGATACCAAGGACTGATCTGTCACCAAAGGAGCTGGCTGAAGTATGGCAGAACTCGACGGGCAGCAAAGTTGATGAATACCGGTTGAAGTGTCAGTTCCCAGAGAAAGATGTATCGAAGAATGGTAACATTGTCGACAGCAAGTCTATAGAGAAACCTGATTCGGTGACAAACGCCTTGAATAAATTGGAGATGAATTATCAACTGCTTCACAGACAAGTGCAGAAGTTAAAGGTATTCCAGTTTGCAACGTTGGTTATGACAGCACTTGCCGTCGTGTTAGGGTATATGGTGTACAAGAACACGATTGAACCAGGAAGCTACTGTGAGCGGATGTAGCCCTTGTCTTTCGTGGTATTCGATACCACAATCAAAGCAGATATGATGTTAAACTGCTTTTTAATAACAATATTCACAATTAATATAGTAATATATATAGTATATTGTAAGCTAGTATGTAAAGTAGAGGATTTGCACAAAATAAAGTAAAATGTATTATTAGAACTTTTATAAAATGTAATCTTATATCATGTAGACTAAGTAACATTATCCTCACGCTTCGCTAGTAGAAACGATACGAAATGTACGGGAATGACATATGTCACATGACTGATTTATGTCATTGCCATACATTTTGTATCGTTTCTATTAGCGCAAGCGCGAGAGAATGTCACTTTGTCTAGGGCTACAAATTATATGTCTGAGAAGTAATTCAAACACGTATGTATAGTGGCTGAGACGGCGATAGACTCTCCATCTGTCACGTTGGCACTTAATCATCTTGTGTGAAAAGTGTGTGTTGTTATTACAACATCTCTGCCTACACCTTCGGGGAATACAGGCGCGAGCATATATACGTAGAGCTGTCATTAAATGTCACTTTGACAGCTGTCAAAGCCTTCATATTTTTTAAAGTACACAATTTAGTGATAGTAGGTAACTGTACTGGGAATTTAAGAATTTGATGTGAACATGTCCCGTCGCGATCTAAGAGCGCTCAGCGAAAAGTGTAACCAAGTACGTATTTTAGTCGCGTCGTGCCATACAGACAGACACATAATGGGCGCTTCCCCACTGCCACTATATCGTCCGGCGAAACTTGACAACAACGACACAGTGTAAAAGCGTTCAGTAGTAATTGTATCAAACTACTAGTCCGACGATATCGTCCGCCGATACTTGACTACAACGACACAGTGTGAAAGCGTTCAGTAGTAATTGTATCAAACTACTAGTCCGACGATATCGTCCGCCGATACTTGACTACAACGACACAGTGTGAAAGCGTTCAGTAGTAATTGTATCAAACTACTAGTCCGACGATATCGTCCGCCGATACTTGACTACAACGACACAGTGTGAAAGCGTTCAGTAGTAATTGTATCAAACTCCGACGATATCGTATCGTTACTGTTATCGCCTAATGACTACTGCAACAGGTCAGCGATCATAGTTTGTGACGGGTCGTGTCTGGGAGAATAAGAATTTAATGTGTATGCATTTTTAAAGGTTATTTGTTTTGGCTAATGATAGTATTAGTTTAAACTGGTGTAAATATAATCCAAAGATAATGGTTTCTTGCACAAATTGGGTGTAGTTCCACCTACATTACTTTATTTCTCGAATTATCTATGATGAAAATAACAGCATTATGCTTTCGAAAAAGTAATTACTAATATATAAGCTGAAGAGTTTGTTTGTTTATATTGAACTAATCAAACTCAAACTCAAACTCAAATATATCTTTATTCGATTAGACTTTATACAAAGTACTTTCAAATCGTCAGAATGACACAATTACACAGTATTATACATGCTACCGCCAGGTTCGGAAGGTTGCTTTTACTGAGAACAACCTGGCAAGAAACTACTAATCTCAGGAACTACTGTACCCCTATCACGAGTTTCTATACACGCTAGCGTCTCCGCCGAATATTTGTATGAAAGTAACATTATCCTCACGCTTCGCTAGTAGAAACGATACAAAGTGTACGGGAATGACATATGTCACGTGACTGATTTATGTCATTGCCATACATTTTGTATCGTTTCTATTAGCGCAAGCGCGAGAGAATGTCACTTTGTCGAGGGATATAGCGCCTCCTAGCGGTGACGTGTAGAACTAAAATATGTCATACAAATATTATGAGTGACGATAGCGAGTATAGATAACGAAACCGGTGCAAAACTCGTAATAAAGGTACTTCGCCAAAGTACCATTCTCTCGCGCTTGCGCTAATAGAAACGATACAAAATGTATGGCAATGACATAAATCAGTCACGTGACATATGTCATTCCCGTACGGTTTGTACCGTTTCCACTAGCGAAGCGTGGGGATTATGTTACTTTGTCTACAGGGCCTGATAGCCTATTCATCGAGGAAGGCTATAGGCTTTCTCATCACGCTACGACCGATCGCGGGTTAAAGTTAGCTTTAGCCCAAAGTAACTTCCACGCGAAGTCGCGGTCAGAAGCTAGTTATATATAGATAACATTCCATAATAATATATTTAGTTTTAATATTGTATCTTTAGATTATAATATTGTGTGGAAACATTATATTAATATAGTTTTTAAGGTATTAAAAGGTGATTTTTTTCTGGTGGGAATGGGACATTGATAACAAATTACATGATATATCTATACTCTATACAGATAAATAAAATTGAAGTGTCTATTTGTAATTCCAAATAAACAGCTTTTTAGTCTTCCGCGACAAGGATAAAACTAAGTCAACCCGAGTGAAAAAGTGCCGTGGCTGTCTTGGGGTTAGAGCAGTCTCCTGCTACGGAAGCGATGCAAGTTCGAATCCCAGCGGGGCCTGTACCAATGAGTTGTTCTAAAAACTTATGTGCAGTGATTTCACACCACGTGCTTTACGGTGAAGGAAAACATCGTGAGGAAACCTGCATATGTCTGAGAAGTAATTCAAACACGTATGTATAGTGGCTGAGACGGCGATGGACTCACCATCTGTCACGTTGGCACTTAATCATCTAAAAATTATAAATAAACTTGTTTGTTTTTTTTTTTCATTATTTTTTTATTTTTCAAAAACAACAGATGACACTACACTCCCCACTTTCCCGCCAAATTTGAACTGTGGCGTCGGTATAACACATTTCATCTTGAGTTTTTTACAAAAATGTTGCATTAATTCCTCTTCTGTCCAATTACATGAAGTTATCACGAATAAACCTGAAAAAACACCGCTATTATTAATAAAACTGCCATTTTGGTAACAAGTGAGACCTTTCTGTCCGTCAATATTGACAATGATTTCATTTATATATCTATACAGATAAATAAAATTGAAGTGTCTGTTTGTAATTCCGAAATTACAGCTTTTCATTAAATGCATATGAAAGTATACACGCTACTGACACTAAAAAACCAAGTCTTAAAACTTTTCTCTGTCTGTCTGTTATTTC
Source organism: Watsonalla cultraria (assembly GCA_964035505.1). NCBI lineage: Eukaryota > Metazoa > Arthropoda > Insecta > Lepidoptera > Drepanidae > Watsonalla > Watsonalla cultraria. The sequence continues at coordinate 1,157,273 of OZ037741.1, read as the reverse complement.
CGGGTAAACTCTGATACGGCTGGACGGGTTTTAACGGGACTGTCACTGGCAGGTAGCTGATGTTTCAAGGAGTAACTTAGGCTACTTTTATTTATTAAAAATATTAGGGTTCCGCGACAATAAGGATGAAACTAAATCTACGCGGATGAAACCGCGGGGCACAGCTGGAATTGAAGTGTCTGTTTTTAATTTCAAATTAACAGCTTTTTCACTACAAGCATTATTAACGTAAGTATCGAAGTAGAGACTAACAAGTAATTAAAAAGAAAACTGTCTTTGTCTGTCTGTTTGTTCCGGCTAGACCAATTTTAACGGGACTTTCACTGGTAGGTAGCTGATTTTAGAAATATAAAGAAAGGCTTCTTATACTTCACTTGATTAGACTTTTTACAAAGCACTTTCAAATCGTCAGAATGCCATAATTACACAGTATTATACATGCTACCGCCAGGTTCGGAAGGTTGCTTTTACTGAGAACAACCTGGTGAGAAACTCAGTAATTACTCTTCACAAAAAAAAAATTACAATTCTGAGTACTTAATACAAAAATGGGTATCCACCATCTGTCACATTGGCACTTAATCATCTTGTGTGAAAAGTGTGTGTTGTTATTACAACACCTCTGCCTACACCCGAGGGGGATACAGGCGTGACTATATGTATGTACCTACCTCCATGGGTTAGTAACTCGCACACACTGTTAATGTACTCCATCCTATGTTCCTTAGCATTATCGGGGTTTAATCCTATAGCATCATATGTCCCTTTGTCATGTACTATTGTGTACTTGCCAAGCGTAGATACATCGTCTTGTGTGATATCAAATACCTGCAATTGATTAAAAAAAATTATTGTATAAAAACTTATACGGGTGTCGGGGAAAATAGGACAGCTGTTAAAATATGTGATAGGGTATAATTTTAGGAAGCAAATAAAATTATTATGACAAAAATATCTTCTTCCGTTTTCGAGTAATTGACGTTCAAAGTCAAGGCCTTATTTTCGCTTAAAAATCAGCTGTAACGTAGAGTTATTCACGTGAAATCTAACTACGTTATCATTTTTTTCCTCCCACTAATAGTTCCTGAAATACTTCCATAAAACCATTTTCGTAACCATTAACCTTCTCCTTAATTCCACAAGTTCAATGACCGCGTACATAATGTAGGTAAACGCGGGCGCGCGTTCATTCAATCGCTTAAGGCCGCGAGCTCTTCGGCCCTTAGCAACCATAGCCTAAAGTCAAAGTCAAAGTGAAAGTCAAAAATATCTTTATTCGATTAGACTTTATACAAAGCACTTTCAAATCGTCAGAATGACACAATTTACAGGATTATACATGCTACCGCCAGGTTCGGAAGGTTGCTTTTACTGAGAAGAACCTGGCAAGAAACTCAGTAATTACTCTTTTCAAAAATATTATACAATTAAAAAAAAACACAAAATAAATCATTTGAGAATCAATCAATGTACAAATGTCGATAAAAATTAACATAAAGTAAAGTCTAGTAGTTGAACTTATATGTAAATGCGTAGCTTGAGATGACCAGCCCCCACAAGCAGCACCTGTTCACAAGTATGACGAGAATGCCAGCCATCGCCTATAACTACGTTATCGTTGGAGCTAGATATTTTACGACTTCAACATAGTGATATATTCATAAAACCCTAAAACTTCTAGAAGACAACTGTTCCTATTTCTCCGACACAGTTACTTATCACAAAATAAATCACATAAATACTTATAGTTCACATTTCACCAGTTATGTTTAAGTTCCATGTAATAGAGGGCGAGCCTACTGCTATTAACCGGCTACTAATCCAGACTCCCGGCTGCTACTGGGATATGCTATACTGGACTATACTCACGCCTGTATTCCCCTCGGGTGTAGGCAGAGGTGTTGTATTAACAACACACACTTTTCACACAAGATGATTAAGTGCCAACGTGACTGATGGTGAGTCTATCGCCGTCTCAGCCACTATACATACGTGTTTGAATTACTTCTCAGACATATGCAGGTTTCCTCATGATGTTTTCCTTCACCGTAAAGCATGTGGTGTGAAATCACAGCACATAAGATATTAGAAAAACTCATTGGTACATGGCGTTGGGATTAGAACTTGCATTACATAACTTATTATTAATTACCTGATATTTTATGAATGGGAACTCAGTTTGAGACACTTTCTCAGCTAAAGTGATAGCTTCTGAACAGTAATCAATGCCCAGGAGGTTGGTGAACCCTTCCCTCGCAAGCTCTGATAGAGTGTAGCCGTTCCCGCAACCTGGAATATTATGATACTTTGGCGTTAATAATTAGTTCTCATTTATATCTACATAAATAACATTGAAGTGTCTGTTTGTAATTCCAAAACAGCTTTTCACCACATATGAAAGTATATACAGTACTGACCTGAAAAAAACTTACACCAGCCCAAAGAGTCACCTATATATGTCACGTATATGTCTGAGAAGTAATTCAAACACGTATGTATAGTGGCTGAGACGGCGATGGACTCACCATCTGTCACGTTGGCACTTAATCACCTTGTGTGAAAAGTGTGTGTGTGGGAATACATCCGTGAGCATATGTATGTATCAGTGGCGTGCATTGCATATAAGCAGGTAAGCAGAAGTTACAATTTGTGATTACTGAATACACTCGTGTCTATGTTCGTGTGTGCGTCTTTACCAAAACGTATGTACCTACGTCGCGACACATAGGTATGTACTTAACCTGCCTACCTGCCTACTTATTGTTTTTGCCTACCCCTCTGAAAATCCAATGCACGCCCCTGGTAAGCTTTACATACCTAAATCAATAACAGGGCTATCTTTATCGACTCCACACTTGCAAATCCAACTGATCACTCTGCATGCACTGTCTTCACCAAACCAAACATCTCCGGGGTCTCCGTGTTCATCAAAGTTGAGTATTTCCTTGGTGTAACATTCCTTCCAGTATGTTTGTGTACCGAGTTCTGAAGAATCTAGTTCTGAGTCTTCCATTTTGAACTGATTTAATTTAAAATTCAAAATATATTTATTTAAGAAGACTTTTGACACAGTACTTTCAAAACGTCAGAACGACATAATTATACAGTTATTAGCTGTGCCCCGCGGTTTCACCCGCGTAGATTTAGTTTCATCCTTATGGTCGCGGAAACCTAATATTGTTAATAAATAAAAGGTAGCCTATGTCCTTTCTCAGGGTCTAAAGATTGTCTGTGACAAATTTCATCAAAATCGGTTGAGAGGTTTAAGCAGGAAAGCGTAACAGACAGACAGAGTTACTTTCGCATTTATAATATTAAGTAGGGATTATACATGCTACCGCCAGGTAGCTTTTACTGAGAAGAACCTGGCAAGAATCTCAGTAAAGATAAACAAAAAAAAATTACAATTTTGAGTAATACAATTTAAATCATAAAAAAATATATAATTATATTTGAAAAAATAAATAAAAACGGTTATCCACCATCTGTCACGTTGGCACTTAATCATCTTGTGTGTGTTATTACAACACACACTTTTCACTTGGCTGAACTCGGCTGGCATAAATGTACATTTCATTACATCGTAAATAATTATAAATTACATACAATAAAATGCATATAATTTTTTTATCGTGCCATATAGATATACAGAGAGAGACATATAAAAAAATTAATGCTGCGCATTCAAATTCAGCGCTTTTATCTCGTGACGGCACCTTCGTAAGTTTTGATAAAAGTTTTTATAGGTTATGTTTTTACTGACTCAAAATATTTTCAAATAATTGTCCCTTGGTCAGTTGAAGTAAAACAAACAACAAATATGAACATACCTTGAATTAATTACGTTTAATGTCTTGTTTTTTGATTAATTTAATGAATATGAACGCTAAAGTATTGCTTTTGTTCTATAACATCAAAACAACTAGTGATGTAGGTGTGACATGTATTGGTTGCTATTGAAAAGAAAAATAAACCGGTTTTTTTAATAATCGAACTAATATCGGCTAAATATCGGCCGGCACATCTGTATATAGAATCATACAAAAAAATAATATATATAAAAGTTATGAAAATCAAGTAATCCCACTAAATATTAGAAATAATCTCATAATATGAGCCTATTTCAAATGTTTCACTTACCTTATTACTTTGTTTGTTTTTTTTTTAACCTTTTACTAAATATATTTTATTTTACTATATTATTATATATTACATTTTAGGAAAGTATGAGAGAAAAGAAAACAAATTGAATTAATATGTATTGATTGATAAATTCCCGTTTCACCGAGTGGCAGAATAAAAGGCATAATTATGATAAAATCATAAACGAATTATTTCAACGAGACACTCGTGTTTCTTAAATACTTGGAAAGAGTACTCATACATAACTTACCGATAAAGACCGGTTCTGAAGATCGATTAGGTTACATCACTACTTTAATTTTAATATACAAATTACTAATGTACGCAAAGGGAGAGTTCCTCATACAACCAGAATAATCTTTAGAAATAAAGAAAGAACATTTTTTTTTCATAACTTATCTTTTTCAGAATTTGTAGAATCTAGACTTACCTATGATAACGAAATATTTGTATTTATGTCGATTGAAATCATGAAATATTAGCTACCAGCTCAGCTTTACGGTGAAAGAAAACATCGTGAGGAAACATGCGTGCGTCTGAGAAGTAATCTGAGAGTGTCTGAGAAATGTCTGCCTGAGAAGTTAGACAGCTAAAAATAAATGAATTCATTTACAACCAAGAAAATAACTTTTATTTATATTAAACAATATCACATAAATAATAAATACTTTTTAAATTGTCCTAATGCTTGTATGGACCCATAAAATGTACAAATATGTATGTAATAGTAATAAATATATTTAAATAATAATTATCTACATAATCACTACTTACGTCGCTTCCCGCTGTTTGTCTGTTCATATGTATGCTTACATATTTAAAATTACGCAACGGTTTTTTTTTAATATATAGATCAAGAAAAAAGTCCAAGATGGTTTATGTATATTTCTTAGGGATAACCCATAATAACGCCATGCGAAGCCGGGGCGAGTCGCTAGTATAATAATAATATTATATTATATTTATTTATTGGCTGACAATCTTTATTGGCACGCACGCAAATGTCAAACTTAGCTGTCATCATTTTAAAAAGATAAATTCATCTTGTTGCTTGTTGAAAAAATATCAAATTGAGCACAACATATTAAAAATGTTTTTCTTAAGAATTTGTGCGGGTATTTTGGTAGGCACTCCTCTGTGGGTAGGCACTGGCCCTGGCCTGTAATTTGTATCTATCTATTGAAATATCCATTCTCATAGTCTTGATGACACATAGTCCGGCTGAAACAAAAAACCGTTTTTTAATATCTTCAACATTTACTCTAATTGATTTGATCATGATAATTATAATTAGCGATACGCGATCGCGAGATATTTCAACAATAAAAACATTCGGAAATGACGAAACAAAAGTATACACAGTATTGACATAGAAAAACTAATTTGAAATATTTTCTCTGTCTGTCTGTCTGTCTATTTGTTCCGGCTAATCTCCGAAACGGCTGGACCAATTTTTACGGAACTTTCACTAATGGATAGCTAATGTTACAAGGTGCTAGTTACTCCTAAAGGCAATTTTGAATGTTAAAAGAAAATAGTAAGGTTCCACGGGCTATTTATGGAATGAAGTCCACACGGGTGAAACCACGGGGCACAGCTAGTCTATACTAATATTATATAAAGAAAAGGTTTGTATGTGTTTGTAACGAATTGGTTCAAAAATTACTGGACCGATTTAAAAAATTCTTTCACTATTTGAATGCTACATTATCACTGATTAATATAGGCTATATTTTATCCCCGTACTCCCACAGGAACGGGAACTACGCGGGTGAAACCGCGTGACGTCCGTATCTACAACCTATCTTAGTCCACTGCTGGACAGAGGCCTCCCTTAATGAGTGCCATAGCGGCCTGTGTTCAGCTTGCCGCATCCAGCATCTGGCTGCAGTCTTTCTCAGATCGTCATCATCGTCCGCCGTCACAAAGAGAACATCAAGTATATATTTCTTTAAAAAACTTACCGAGACAAACCAATATGAATCTTTCCTGAATATCATTTTAGCAATGAACCCCATCTCGGACTCAGGCGCTATTGTGTGTAAATGCAAGTGCCTGACACTGCGGAATGGGGGCCAATGGTATCCAAACCTTGCGTCCTCTACTGACAGTCCATTTTTGATCAGCAAATCTTTTGATGTTGCCAACATTTTAGAAACTGGAAAAAAAAACATTTTTTTTTGTCTTTGGGCAGTTGCCTGCTATGCAAGCGACGCAATTTCGAATCCCAGCGGGCCTGTACCAATGAGTTTTTCTAAAAACTTACGTGCAGTGATTTCACACGTGCTTTACAGTGAAGGAAAACATTGTGAGGAAACCTGCATATGTCTGAGAAGTAATTCAAACACGTATGTATAGTGGCTGAGATGGCGATAGACTCACCATCTGTCATGTTGGCACTTAATCATCTTGTGTGAAAAGTGTGTGTTGTTATTACAACACCTCTGCCTACACCCGAGGGGGATACAGACGTGAGCATATGTATGTATGTAAAAAATTAAGTCTATGCAAGTGAAACTGTAGGGCACAGCTAGTTTTAATTACATTAATAACACAGGTGGTTTTGAAATTATTTACTTATGATATTTTACAAAATAATTTCTTAAGCTTCATGGTTCATGACTATTAATTATCGTCTGGCCAATATCTATTGTTTTAAATTAAATAATGAATTTATTCGAGGAGCTCGTGGCACAGTTGCTATTGCGCATATCATTCGATTAGCGAAGTTTCTTACCTAGTTCCTTATCAGCTGCAGTCAGGCACTTCACATCTTCAATATGCTGCTTAGGAATAGTCAGAATATGAAATTTACTTGCAGGCTTTATGTCTCGGAAAACGCAAATATCTTCATCTTCAAACAATATTTCTGTATTATCCAGCTTATTAACTATATTACAGAATATACAAGGGGATCTTGTAGGGGCTAATGTTGACATTTTTGACTAATTTATCGCTAAAAACTATGTTTTTATCACGAAGAAATTGTTAATTAGATAGCGGTTTCGTGTTTTGTTGACACTTGAAATTCAATTTGGCAACTTTGACAGTAATGTCAGTGATAGTTTGACAGACGCGCTGACGCTTACGTTTCGTTTAAGAAATTACGAAGTATATTCTCCTTATTATATTTACATTCATAATCTATACAGATAAATAAAATTGAAGTGTCTGTTTGTAATTCCAAAATTACAGCTTTTCACTAAATGCATATTAAAGTATACACGCTACTGACACTAAAACACCAAGTTTTAAATTTTTTCTCTGTCTGTCTGTTTGTTCCGGGTAATCTCTGAAACGGCTGGACAGATTTTAACGGGACTTTCACTGGTAGGTAGCAGATGTTTCAAGAAGTAACATAGGCTACTTTTATTTCTTAAAAATATTAGGGTTCCGCGACAATAAGGATGAAACTAAATCTACGCGGGTGAAAGCGTGTGGCACAGGTAGTCCTAAATAAATAAATAAAAATAAATATATTCACGCCATCCTAGAAGCGTAAGCAGAGATGTTGCAAAAACTACACACTTTCTGCTTCTTATTTTAATGGTGGCAATGAGCTTGAGTGCAGCTGCTGTTCCGCCAATGTCACGTGTTTGTTGTGGAAACGACGGAGATTGTTCGGTGGAATGAGGATTGAAATATTGATGTGTATTTAGTCATCATCATCTCCCTGGCCTTATCCCATACATTGTTGGGGTCGGCACTTGATTCAACCCGATGTGGCTCCATGTTAGTCACAATCAACTTATTAACTCCTTGTCCGTTATGTGCGCCTGGTACTTCGTGTACCATATCATTATCTCCCTGGCCTTATCCCATACATTGTTGGGGTCGGCACTTGATTCAACCCGATGTGGCTCCATGTTAGTCACAATCAACTTATTAACTCCTTGTCCGTTATGTGCGCCTGGTACTTCGTGTACCATATCATCATCTCCCTGGCCTTATCCCATACATTGTTGGGGTCGGCACTTGATTCAACCCGATGTGGCTCCATGTTAGTCACAATCAACTTATTAACTCCTTGTCCGTTATGTGCGCCTGGTACTTCGTGTACCATATCATCATCTCCCTGGCCTTATCCCATACATTGTTGGGGTCGGCACATGATTCAACCCGATGTGGCTGATCACCTGATTTTTATACGAAGCGACTGCCATCTGACCTTCGCAACCCCATTTAGGAGGAAAATCTGTGATCTGGGTTAAATCAGTTGTCAGATTATTTTTAGGCCTCCGACTGACCTGTAACGATTGCCAAAGATGTTATATTGGACCGACGGCTTAACGTGCTCTCCGAGGCACGAAGGGAACTCGGGCGGTCACCCATCCAACTACTGGCTAGGCGTATGGTTGCTTAACTTCGCTGATCGAATGATATGCGCAATTGCAACTGTGCCACGATCTTGATGTGTATTTAGTATTCAGCCTAAATGTAGATACTAGTTTATCTGTGACGCGATCTGAGATGGCGCGTACATGTCTATGGTATAAATTTGTAATAGGATTATTGGAGGCAAGATTGGAAAACGAATAAACGTAAATTTCTGTCCGGGACGGTGTTTACTTATTTATCTATATATTCAGACTTTTCAAATATGCAACTAGGCTCAAGACCCGAAGTAGAAGTAGTCCGAAACAGCTGAATTAATCCATAAAAATATAAAAAAAAAACAACAAGAGACGTCACAATATATATATACATAAACATTAGGTACAGACAAAAAATTTATTGCAGACGAACAATAATATTACAAAATTTAGGGCATGCACACACACACTTCATCGAGTATGATTGAGTCAACGTGACAGATGGTGACTCTATCACACGTGTTTGTACTTGTACATATGCAGGTATCTTCACAGTGTTTTCCTTCACCGTAAAGCACGTGGGGTTAAATTATGTACTTAATTTTTAGAAAACCCTTGCCTCCACGTTTCTTCACGTTTTCCTTCCAACGGGTAATAAAGGCGTGAGCATATGACAAAGTAACATTATCAATAGAAACGATACAAAATGTACGGGAATGACATATGTCACGTGAATGATTTATGTCATTGCCATACATTTTGATGAGTTAGATGTGGATGATCTTCCATTGAGGCGGGTGTCATGCCTGGGGAACCGCGGCTCCAACTGTTCTATTTTTTTTTTGGATAAGGTCTCTCGCAGTTGGTAGGGGGGAGTTACCTCCACTGCTTAACCGGACTATAGGGCGAGACCCAAGGGCCTCCAGCCGAGCTTAAACTTAAACTAAGCAACACAGCTAAGGGCGCCCCGGTGCGGGGCTCGGACCTCGGCTTAGGGCGTTGCTGGGGGATGAGCTAGGGAGCTGGATCTGAGTGGTATTATTTAGGGACATGTTTAAGGCTAGTGGCTCGGCGCGCGCCGGCCCTAGCAGAGGACGGGGGCGACGATGACGTAGAACGTGCCTCGGACGGCGGCGGGAGGATCCAACTGTTCTAGTTGGAAACTTGTATATATACTGCAATGCGCTTGAAAACTCTTATGGCGCGATTTAGGTTCTCGTGTATTTGTATATATAATATACAAAATGTATGGCAATGACATAAATCATTCACGTGGCATATGTCATTCCCGTACATTTTGTATCGTTTCTATTAGCGCCTACTGTGCATACTAACATAAATTCTAACTCATCACAAAGGGATCGTTTTAAACAATAGATATTTACCAAAACCGTTTATTAAGTATTTAATTAATGATATATTTATTGTAAGTTGCCTAAAATTACGCACAAAGCAGATAATTTATGCTTATACGTAGGTAACTTGCGCACACTCGTGTATGTAGAACATATTTGCGCACGTTTGCTTCTCCATGCTAATAATATTGTAGACAAGCTGTGCCCCGCGGTTTCACCCGCGTAGATTTAGTTTTTTTTTTAATACCTGCCAGTGAAAGTCCCGTTAAAATCGGTCCAGCCGTTTCTGAGATTACCCGGAACAAACAGACAAACAGAGAAAATTTTTGAAACTTGGTTTTTTATGTCAGTAGCGTGTATATATTTCCATATGCATTTTGTGAAAAGCTGTAATTTTGGAATTACAAACAGACACTTCAATTTTATTTATCTGTATAGAAGAACAAGTCATGGGTAAAAGTTAGTCGCGGTTACACGTTCTCGTGTTTTTTGACGCACCTGTGTAATATGCGTGAAACTACATTTTGAATGTAAATATATAACACATTTCACACGTATGTAATTGGTGTAAAGGATATGACACATAAACTGGTACTTTAACACCCATTTTCACCGAATATTGGGTGCCAACTCGAACTCAAGAGCCGTGGTGGCCGAGGAATTTGAGCAGCCTGCTACGCAAGCGACGCAAGTCCGAATCCCAGCGGGGCCTGTACCAATGAGTAACTAAAAACTTATGTGCAGTGATTTCACACCACGTGCTTTACGGTGAGGGAAAACATCGTGAGGAAACCTGCATATGTCTGAGAAGTAATTCAAACACGTATGAATAGTGGCTGAGACGACGATAGACTCACTACCTGTCTCGTTGGCACTTAATAATCTTCGGTGAAATGTGTATGTTGTTATTATAACACCTCTGCCTACACCCGAGGGGAATACAGACGTGAGTCATCATCTCCCTGGCCTTATCCCATACATTGTTGGGGTCGGCACTTGATTCAACCCGATGTGGCTGATCACCTGATTTTTATACGAAGCGACTGCCATCTGACCTTCGCAACCCCGTTTAGGAGGAAAATCTGTGATTTGTGTTAAACCAGTTGTCAGATTATATTTAGGCCTCCGACTGACCCGTAACGATTGCCAAAGATGTTACATTGGCAACCGGGACCGACGGCTTAACGTGCTCTCCGAGGCACGGAGGGAACTCGGGCGGTCACCCATCCAACTACTGGCTAGGCGTATGGTTGCTTAACTTCGCCGATCGATTGATATGCGCAATAGCAACTGTGCCACGAGCTCCTCTATGTGAGTGAGCGTGAGTATATGTACGTATGTATGTACTTTCATATCCTTAAAGTTGTTAGGAAAAATACGAACACGAGGCGGGACTCGAACCCTTGACCTCTGAAAACCGTGAAGTTGTCCACAGTTCCAATGCACATTACTTATGTCGATAGAAGATAATGGTGAGTGCATCGCCGTCTCAGCCACTGTACCTACATACGTCATTGAATTACTTCTCAGACATATGCAGGTTTCCTCACGATGTTTTCCTTCACCGCGACTAACATGGAGCCACATCGGGTTGAATCAAGTGCCGACCCCAACAATGTATGGGATAAGGCCAGGGAGATGATGATATGGTACACGAAGTACCAGGCGCACATAACGGACAAGGAGTTAATAAGTTGATTGTGACTAACATGGAGCCACATCGGGTTGAATCAAGTGCCGACCCCGACAATGTATGGGATAAGGCCAGGGAGATGATGATATGGTACACGAAGTACCTACCAGGCGCACATAACGGACAAGGAGTTAATAAGTTGATTGTGACTAACATGGAGCCACATCGGGTTGAATCAAGTGCCGACCCCAACAATGTATGGGATAAGGCCAGGGAGATGATGATATGGTACACGAAGTACCAGGCGCACATAACGGACAAGGAGTTAATAAGTTGATTGTGACTAACATGGAGCCACATCGGGTTGAATCAAGTGCCGACCCCGACAATGTATGGGATAAGGCCAAGGAGATGATGATATGGTACACGAAGTACCAGGCGCACATAAAGGACAAGGAGTTAATAAGTTGATTGTGACTAACATGGAGCCACATCGGGTTGAATCAAGTGCCGAACCCAACAATGTATGGGATAAGGCCAGGGAGATGATGATATGGTACACGAAGTACCAGGCGCACATAACGGACAAGGAGTTAATAAGTTGATTGTGACTAACATGGAGCCACATCGGGTTGAATCGAGTGCCGACCCCAACAATGTATGGGATAAGGCCAGGGAGATGATGATATGGTACACGAAGTACCAGGCGCACATAACGGACAAGGAGTTAATAAGTTGATTGTGTGTTACTAACATGGAGCCACATCGGGTTGAATCAAGTGCCGACCCCGACAATGTATGGGATAAGGCCAGGGAGATGATGATATGGTACACGAAGTACCTACCAGGCGCACATAACGGACAAGGAGTTAATAAGTTGATTGTGACTAACATGGAGCCACATCGGGTTGAATCAAGTGCCGACCCCAACAATGTATGGGATAAGGCCAGGGAGATGATGATATGGTACACGAAGTACCAGGCGCACATAACGGACAAGGAGTTAATAAGTTGATTGTGACTAACATGGAGCCACATCGGGTTGAATCAAGTGCCGACCCCGACAATGTATGGGATAAGGCCAGGGAGATGATGATATGGTACACGAAGTACCAGGCGCACATAACGGACAAGGAGTTAATAAGTTGATTGTGACTAACATGGAGCCACATCGGGTTGAATCGAGTGCCGACCCCAACAATGTATGGGATAAGGCCAGGGAGATGATGATATGGTACACGAAGTACCAGGCGCACATAACGGACAAGGAGTTAATAAGTTGATTGTGTGTTACTAACATGGAGCCACATCGGGTTGAATCAAGTGCCGACCCCAACAATGTATGGGATATGGCCAGGGAGATGATGATATGGTACACGAAGTACCAGGCGCACATAACGGACAAGGACTAAGTTGTGTAATATAGGTACCCTATTGTGTCCTCAGCTTGATAATAATTCATAAAATTTGTTATCCAAAATTTATTGGACATGAACTAATAAGTAACTAAGTATAATTATTAATTTATTATATTTAAACAAAAATGGCCTTTTGATGCAAACATACGCAAGTGTTATAAGTATTGAATTAAAAACTTATTATTGTGTTGGATTAATAATCATTAGGATTCCGCAGAGTAAAATATTTTGATTTGATTTGATTTGATTTTGATTTGATTTGAAGTGTCTGTTTGTAATTCCAAAATTACAGCTTTTCACTAAATGCATATGAAAGTATACACGCTACTGACACTAAAAAACCAAGTAATACAAACTGGTATGTATAGTGGCTGAGACGGCGATAGACTCACCATCTGCCACGTTGGCACTTAATCATCTTGTGTGAAAAGTGTGTGTTGTTATTATAACACCTCTGCCTACTCCTACGGAGAATTTTTAGATTTAATTTTTTAAGGTTTTTAGTTATAGAAGTAGTTGGTGGTTAGTTGTTTATCTGTATTAAATATAAGTATTACCTTCGGAGAATACATCCCAACTAATATATTATCTATAAATGCAAAAGTAACTCTGTCTGTCTGTAACGCTTTCCCGCTTAAACCTTTCAACCGATTTTGATGAAATTTGGCACAGACAATCTTTAGACCCTGAGAAGGGACATAGGCTACCTTTTATTTATTAAAAATACTAGCTGTGGCCCGCGGTTTCACCCGCGTAGATTTTAATTTCATGGTTGCCCGCGGATACATAATGTTTTAAAATAAATCTAAGTAGCCTAAGTTACTCCTTGTAACATTAGTTATCCGTCAGTGAGAGTCCCGTTAAAATCCGCCCAGCCGTTTCAGAGATTACCCGGAACAAACAGACAGACAGACAGACAGACGGACAGACAGACAGACAGAGAAAATTTTTAAAAACTGGTTTTTCTATGTCTGTACCATGTATACTTTCTTGTGCATTTAGTGAATAGCTGTAATTTTGGTATTACAAACAGACACTTCAATTTTATTTATCTGTATAGATCATAAGGATGAAACTAAATCTACGCGGGTGAAACCGCGGGGCACAGCTAATATTATATATAAACATTAAACATTTTAATTTATTTATTAAAACAGTAATTGTTGAGTCCTTGCCGTGTTCTTGTCAATAAAAGCAACCTTCCGAACCCGGCGGTAACATTTATAATCATGTATAATGTAATGTTGTGTCCTTCTGACGATTTGAAAGTACTTTGGAAGAAGTCTAATCAAATAAAGATATTTTGAACTAGCTGTGTTTAAAAATGTGTGTGTGTGTATAAAAGTAGCCTAAGTTACTCCTTGAAACATCAGCTACCTACCAGTGAAAGTCCCGTTAAAATCCGTTCAACCGTTTCGGAGATTACCCGGAACAAACAGACCGACAGACAGATAGGGAAAATTTTTAAAACTTGGTTTTTTAGTGTCAGTACCGTGTATACTTTCATATGCATTTAGTGAAAAGCTGTTATTTTGGAATTACAAACAGAGACTTCAATTTTATTTATCTGTATGTATAGGTTTCGAACACGATTGCCAAAGATCTTATGTCTTAAATAATGAAAGGAACCCTGAAAAACGAAAAAGCAATAAATTTTAAGCAGACGAAATTATTTGTTTGCGCAGCTTGCATGAATTTTAAACTGTTTGGGTCGATTACAATACGGGGCATTGTTTTCACCAATAATTAGGGGCTATAAAACCCCGTGTGATGCGGAATGTATCAAACCATTCACCATGAGGTTCTGTGCCGGCATCATAGTCCTTCTGGTAAGTTCTTATCAATATTCTTCTTTAATACAGAGAGGTTTCAAAGATGCACGTCGTCTAGTAGAAGCCTCTCGTGCCAAGCGGGCTGGGGTTATCTCGCTTAGAGAATCAGGGGCCCAACCATGAGCTCTTATTGCAATGGTAATTCAGTTGTGCGACAGTGACAGATGTATGCACGTCACATACATCTGTCTCATAAATGAGTGAAACTATCATGGCAATAAGAGCTCATGGTAAGACCCCAGCATTGCTATTCAACGTGGCAATGCTGCCAGCCTTCTTGGCACGATCCCGAGAGACACCGTGAGGGACAAGTTTTCTACCTTTAATTAGTTTTAAGTTCTGTTCCTTGTATATATTTTTGAAATATACAGATATATAAAAGGTGTATATAATTCCACATTAACAACTTTTCACTTAATGCATATAAATTCTAACTCAAATTTCGTTTTTCGGTTAGACTTTCGAATTTTTTGATACTATTGCATATTTTTCAGAATGTAAGGGTACTGACTACTGCAATTCAATTTTGACTGTATATAGAATAATAGCTGTGCCCCGTGGTTTCATCCGCGTAGATTTAGTTTCATGCTCCATGTCGCGGAACCCTAATAGTTTCAATAAACAAAATTAGCCTAAGTTACTCTTTAAAACATGAGCTACCTGCCAATGAAAGTCCTGTTAAAATCAGTCCAGCCGTTTCAGAGATTACCCGGAACAAACAGACAGACAGACAGACAGAGAAAAAAAATAAAAATTGATGTTTTAGTGTCAGTACCCTATACAGGGTGTCGGAAAAAAAGGAACAGTTGTCTTCTAGAAGTTGTAGGGTTTGATGAATATATCACTATATTGAAATCGTAAAATATCTAGCCCCTACGATAACAGAGTTATAGCCTATGGCCGAAGAGCTCGCGGCCTTAAGCGATTGAATGAACGCGCGGCCGCGTTTACCTACTTACGTACGCGCTAATTAAACTTTTTATATTAAGGGGAAGGTTAATGGTTTCCAAAAATGGTTTTATGGGATTATTTCAGGATTTATTAGTGGGAGAAAAAAAATAAAAACGTAGTTAGATTTCACGTGAATAACTCTACGTTACAGCTGATTTTTATGCGATAATAAGGTCTTGATATGGTCAACTTTGAACGTCAATTACTCGAAAACGGAAGAAGATATTTATGTCATAATAAGTTTAATTGCTTCCTAAAATTATACCCTATCACCTATTTTAACAGCTGTCTTGGATTCCCCGACACCCTGTATACTTTCATATGCATTTAGTAAGAACCTGTTAATTTGGTATTACAAACAGACACTTCAATTTTATTTATCTGTATAGATGTATAGATAATTAAAATGTCTGAGTGCCTAGTGCGAGTTTTTCACTGCCGCCGTCGCAAGTCACCGCGTCAAAGTTAACATAGCAGATATGTATAGGATCGGAACAGCGCCTCTGTCGGCCTAAACACGACACTATTGTGAGCCCATACAAATCTGCGTTTACGTCGACGCGGTCACTTGTGACGGCGATTTTAAGAAAACTCGCACGAGGCACTCTGTTTGTAACTCACTAAATGCATGTTAAAATGTTAAATAGTCAACCGGGACTGACGGCTTAACGTGCTCTCCGAGGCACGGAGGGAACTCCCGCGGTCACCCATCCAACTACTATTTTTGGGGTTATTCCACAAATCCCCATTAAGTTTAAAATTAAATATGAACACCATACTGTATACTGTATAAGAATGAGGAAGAACTTATTTTAGAAATCAAACAAATTCATGTAATAAGGGAAAGCCTAAATTTTAATTATTTAATGTTGTAGAACGAAATCAAATCATAGCCTAGTGGCGATTTGAGGAAAATTTGTGCAAGATTCCTCATTCCAAGTTGCTTTCGATCGATTTTCAATTGGGATTATTTGAATAACCCCTATTTTGTAGCATATTTCATGTAGTTGAATATTATTTTTTATCGCTAACTAATTGTTTTCTTTTACAGGGACTAGTTACCGTACACTGTCTACCGCGTAAGTTTGATTATTATTATTTAACATACATAGGGGGGTAATAGGAGGAGATCCTATTACAATTACATATATACCTACATAATATGCTCACGCCTGTAGGCAGAGGTGTTGTAATAACAACACACACTTTCCACACAAGATGAGTAAGTGCCAACGTGACAGAAAGTCTATCGCCGTCTCAGCCACTATACATACGTGTTTGAATTACTTCTCAGACATATGCAGGTTTCCTCACGATGTTTCCTTGCAACGTAGTGTGAAATCGCTGCACTTAAGTTTTTTAGAAAAACTCATTCACTCAGGTCCCGCTGGGATTCGAACTTGCGTCGCTTGCGTAGCAGACGACTGGTCAAACCATTTGGCCACCACGGCTCCTCAAGTTTAGGTTTTAGCACTTTTTAACTGTTCCGTGCTCAGGGGGGACTCCGGGTACTCTGATAGATCGCACTGGTGTCCCCTAACACTTTGCCGGGGCACATCCCCGGGGCAGCTGTATCGCCGCCCCTGGAGACCTCGCTGTGCAAGGCATCTCCCCGGGCCCGCGGTCGGTGGTCAAAGCTCCCACCTCGACCACCGCCAGCAGGCCCTCCGGCCCCCTTTTAGTCGCCTCTTACGACAGGCAGGGGATACCATAGCCATATTCTTAGACCCTGGCTATTGGGTGACCCCTCCGAGACCTGTACCAATGAGGATTTCTAAAAACTTATGAGCAGTGATTTCACACCACGTGCTTTACGGTGAAGGAAAACATCGTGAGGAAACCTGCATATGTCTGAGAAGTAATTCAAACACGTATAGTGGCTGAGACGGCGATGGACTCATCTGTCACGTTGGCACTTAATCATCTTGTGTGAAAAGTGTGTGTTGTTATTATAACTCCTCTGCCTACACCTTCGTGGATGGCGTGAGTATATGTACTGGTACTCAATCCTGAATTCTTCTTTCAGAACCAGAAGCGAGAAGACAAAAAAGTACTACGACTCAACATGATGATCAACAAACGGAAGCCTATAGTTCTGAAGGTAAATAAATATATATATATATATATATATATATATATATATATACTAGCTGTGCCCCGCGGTTTCACCCGCGTAGATTTTAATTTCAAGGTTGCCCGCGGATCCCTAATGTTTTTTAAAATCTAAGTAGCTCCTTGTAACATTAGCTATCCGTCAGTGAAAGTCCCGTCAAAATCCGTCCAGCCGTTTCGGAGATTACCCGGAACAAACAGACAGAGAAAAATTTTAAAACTTGGTTTTTCTGTGTCAGTACCGTGTATAGTATCATTTGCATTGAATGAAAAACTGTTATTTTGAAGTTACAAACAGACACTTCAATTTTATTTATCTGTATAGATATATATATATTCTTAAAAATGGTTCGAAACTAAAGGTATATTTATAAAACTTCAAAATTATGAAAACGCATTTGTACAGGTGTCAGAGAAAAATGAACAGTTGTCTTCTAGATGTTGTGGGGTTTTATGAATATATCACTATGTTGAAGTCGTAAAATATCTAGCTCCAACGATAACGTAGTTATAGGCTATGGTTGCTAAGGGCCGAAGAGCTCGTGGCCTTAAGCGATTGAATGAACGCGCGCCCGCGTTTACCTACATTACGTTCGCGGTCAATACACTCTTCTTTAATTAAGAGGATGGGTAATGGTTTCGATGGGATTATTTCAGGAATTATTAGTGGGAGAAAATTTTGTGATTTATTTAAAAAGCCTAATAGCGCTAGGACCCCACGGGCCAAGGGTCTCGACACCGAGACAAAATCATATTCGGTACCTAGACCCCTGTATTTGCAGGCTTTAGCTTTTTCAGCCGCTTCACATGCCGCACCAACTCTGTTGTTGGTTCCATATATATGGGACGGGGCCAGCGTGTCCGAACAGGTTGCATCCCATACCAGCACCCGTCCCATACAGTACTTATATCATCATCTCCCTGGCCTTATCCCATGTGTTTGGGGTCAGCACTTGATTCAACCCGATGTGGCTGATCACCTGATTTTTATACGAAGCGACTGCCATCTGACCTTCGTAACCCCTTTTTAGAGGAAAATCGGCAATCTGGGTTAAACCAGTTGTCAGACTCTCATAGGCCTCTGACTGACCTGTAACGATTGCCAAAGATGTTAAATTGGCAATCGGGACCGACGGCTTAACGTGCTCTCCGAGGCACGGAGGGAACTCGGGCGGTCACCCATCCAACTACTGGCTAGGCGTATGGTTGCTTAACTTCGCTGATCGCATCATATGCGCAATAGCAACTATGCCACGAGCTTCTCCATACAGTACTTATATACGATGTTTTATTATTTTCAGTTCAAGGCGAAGTTAGTTTTGAGTATGACATCCAGTACAATAAGAAGAAACTTGCCGCTGCCGAAGGTACCGTACCTATTTGTACTCTTTTTTTATTGACGAGGGGGAAACCAAAAGGTCCCCGACCGCCCTGGGAGAGGCAGGTCGGGGTAAGTGGTATTTTTACCGCAAAAACTTTAAAACCCACCCGGTGGCTACCCTCCGGGCTCAGGGGGGACTCTGGGTACTCTGAAAGATCGCACCGGTGTCCCCGCACACTTTGCCGGGGCAGCTGTATCGCCGCCCCTGGAGACCTCACTGTGCAAGGCACCTCCCGGGCCCGCGGCTCGGTGGTCAAAGCTCCCACCTCGACCACCGCCGGCAGGCCCTCCGGCCCCTTTTAGTCGCCTCTTACGGCAGGCAGGGGATACCATAGCCAAATTCTTAGACATAGCATTATCACACGCCTGTATCCCCCGAAGGGATAGGCAGAGGTGTAATAACAACACCGACTTTTCACACAAGATGATGAAGTGCTGACGTGACAGAGTCTATCACCGTCTCAGCCGCTATACTTGACTTTGAATTACTCCTCAGACATATGCAGGTTTCCTCGATGTTCTCGTTCACCGTAAAGCACGAGGTGTCACAGTAGCCATGTTCTGGGCTACAACTAAGAAGATTAAATAAATCTCCCCGGCTTTATCCCATGTATTTGTGTTGAGCATTTAATTCAACCCGATGTGGCTCCATGTTGGTCACAATCAACTTATTAACTCCTTGTCCGTTATGTGCGCCTGGTCCTTCGTGTACCATATCATCATCTCCCTGGCCTTATCCCATACATTGTTGGGGTCGGCACTTGATTCAACCCGATGTGGCTCCATGTTAGTCACAATCAACATATTAACTCCTTGTCCGTTATGTGCGCCTGGTACTTCGTGTACCATATCATCATCTCCCTGGCCTTATCCCATACATTGTGGGGGTCGGCACTTGATTCAACCCGATGTGGCTGATCACCTGATTTTTATACGAAGCGACTGCCATCTGACCTTCGTAACCCCTATTTCGAGGAATATCGGCAATCTGGGTTAAACCAGTTGTCAGACTCTCTTAGGCCTCTGACTGACCTGTAACGATTGCCAAAGATGTTAAATTATCAACCGGGACCGACGGCTTAACGTGCTCTCAGAGGCACTAACTACTGGCTAGGCGAATGGTTGCTTAACTTCGCTGATCGAATCATATGCGCAATAGCAACTGTGCCACGATCTGCTCTCTAAGAAGATTTAATCAATTATTCCTCTATTCCAGAATACATAGAAGATGCTATGGATGTTCTGAAAGGAGTTATTCAGTATGACGACGAGGTAGAACAACGTAACCGTCGCAGAAGTAAAACTTCTCAGACTTATTCAGAAGAAGAGGAATCAAGCAGTTCTGATAGTAGCAACTCAGTAGTAACTGACGATGGCTCCTACTCTAGAAGATCACGAGACAGTCGCAAGCAGAAGAAGGAAAGGACCCAAAATTATGAACAATATGATGAGGAAAACACTCAAAGCAGAAAAAGGAGTACAAACCAACGGAATAGCGGAAGAGACTCAGGAGATGATCAATATGAAGACCAGAATGATGATGGTGATCAGTATGATGAAACCACCTCTCAAGGTAACGATAACAATTTTAATATAAACCACAAACTGTGAACGGCGGTTTCTATTTATTTATTTCATACTAGCCGACCCGACAGACGGTGTCCTGTCTTACATGTATCTAAATATATATAACACAAAGGTGACTGACTGACTGACATAGTGATCTATCAACGCACAGTCCAAACCACTGGACGGATCGGGCTGACATTTGGCATGCAGGTACATGTTATGACGTAGGCATCCGCTAACAAAGGATTTTGATTAATTCTACCCCCAAGGGGATGAAAGTTTGTATGAAACTAAATTTACGCGGGAGAAACCGCGGGGCACAGCTAGTTTATCAATAAAATAACTCCGACCGAAGCACATGTTTTAAACGGTATTTCCTTGTTTTTCATCCTCTTTAACGATATTAGCAGCAGGCATTCTGTCAATTATATGTCAAACGTCATAAGGTTACATTAAAAATGTTTATATTGTTCAAAGCGCTAAGATTAGATTAGTATTCTTAAATTTTCTAATTTTCCGCGCAATTTTCTTAATTTATTCATTCATAAGAACCATCTCCTGACAATAACAAACACAACAAAAAAATAAGGATCGAAATCGGTACAGCCGTTCTCCCGTGATGCCGTCACCAAGGGAAATTAAAAATCAGTACTGTCGTTTCGGAGATAGCCGGACGAACAGACAGAGAAACCTGCAAAAAATAAATTAAAGACGGCGATGACTCTATCACAATGACACTAGATCGTTGTCTGTGTATTCGTGTCGTTGTAACGACATCTCTGCTTACCATTCTGGGATGGTGTGAGCATAGTAATTTTTATTTATTTACTTACCAGTTACCTTTTTAATAAAATATTTTTTTTTTGTAATTATTTTTCTGATGATTTATCTTTGTTTTTGCCGTGATTGAATTCAATAAATGCATATTATTATTATTAATATTATCATTTATATTATTGTTTTCTTGCAGTAACTACGCGACGCCGCACAAACGGTAGGAACACCAAGAAAGATGGTTCAAATCCCCAAGGAACAGAGGACTCTGATACCATTGAAGAAACGAACTATAGTGAAAGAAAAACACGCACACAAGCTAAGAAGTCTAAATCTGGCAAGAAAAATCAACCCAGAGGTTATGATTATGATGATTCCGCATCCTATGACGACAAATCACCTACTGGCAAGAAACCCAAACAATCCAAAAAAACCAAGACTGTTGAAGACACCCAAGAAAGTGATCTTAAAATAAAACAGGAATACGAGAACAAGCAGCGAGTTAAACAGACTAAAACTACGACAACCGAGAAAGGAAAATCTGATGACAATCAACCCAGAGGTGATGATGATGATGATTCCAATGTTGACAACAGTGATGTAAACAAGCGCAACAAAAATAAACCAAAATCTGGCAAGAATAATCAACCGCGAGGTGATGACAAATATGACAGCGATGAAGACAACAGTGGTGTAAACAAGCGTAACAAAAATAAACCAAAATCTGGCAAGAAAAATCAGCCCAGATATGATGATAATGATGATTCCACATCTTATGACGACGACAAATCACCAACTGGCAAGAAACCCAAACAATCCAAAAAAACCAAGACTGTTGAAGACACCCAAGAAAGTGATCTTAAAATAAAACAGGAATACGAGAACAAGCAGCGAGCTAAGCAGACTAAAACTACGACAACCGAGAATGGAAAATCTGATGACAATCAACCCAGAGGTGATGATGATGATGATTCCAATGTTGACAACAGTGATGTAAACAAGCGCAACAAAAATAAACCAAAATCTGGCAAGAAAAATCAACCCAGAGGTTATGATTATGATGATTCCGCATCTTATGACGACAAATCACCAACTGGCAAGAAACCCAAACAATCCAAAAAAACCAAGACTGTTGAAGACACCCAAGAAAGTGATCTTAAAATAAAACAGGAATACGAGAACAAGCAGCGAGTTAAACAGACTAAAACTACGACAACCGAGAAAGGAAAATCTGATGACAATCAACCCAGAGGTGATGATGATGATGATTCCAATGTTGACAACAGTGATGTAAACAAGCGCAACAAAAATAAACCAAAATCTGGCAAGAATAATCAACCGCGAGGTGATGACAAATATGACAGCGATGAAGACAACAGTGGTGTAAACAAGCGTAACAAAAATAAACCAAAATCTGGCAAGAAAAATCAGCCCAGATATGATGATAATGATGATTCCACATCTTATGACGACGACAAATCACCAACTGGCAAGAAACCCAAACAATCCAAAAAAACCAAGACTGTTGAAGACACCCAAGAAAGTGATCTTAAAATAAAACAGGAATACGAGAACAAGCAGCGAGTTAAACAGACTAAAACTACGACAACCGAGAAAGGAAAATCTGATGACAATCAACCCAGAGGTGATGATGATGATGATTCCAATGTTGACAACAGTGATGTAAACAAGCGCAACAAAAATAAACCAAAATCTGGCAAGAATAATCAACCGCGAGGTGATGACAAATATGACAGCGATGAAGACAACAGTGGTGTAAACAAGCGTAACAAAAATAAACCAAAATCTGGCAAGAAAAATCAGCCCAGATATGATGATAATGATGATTCCACATCTTATGACGACGACAAATCACCAACTGGCAAGAAACCCAAACAATCCAAAAAAACCAAGACTGTTGAAGACACCCAAGAAAGTGACCTTAAAATAAAACAGGAATACGAGAACAAGCAGCGAGTTAAACAGACTAAAACTACGACAACCGAGAAAGGAAAATCTGATGACAATCAACCCAGAGGTGATGATGATGATGATTCCAATGTTGACAACAGTGATGTAAACAAGCGCAACAAAAATAAACCAAAATCTGGCAAGAATAATCAACCGCGAGGTGATGACAAATATGACAGCGATGAAGACAACAGTGGTGTAAACAAGCGTAACAAAAATAAACCAAAATCTGGCAAGAAAAATCAGCCCAGATATGATGATAATGATGATTCCACATCTTATGACGACGACAAATCACCAACTGGCAAGAAACCCAAACAATCCAAAAAAACCAAGACTGTTGAAGACACCCAAGAAAGTGATCTTAAAATAAAACAGGAATACGAGAACAAGCAGCGAGTTAAACAAACTAAAACTACGACAACCGAGAAAGGAAAATCTGATGACAATCAACCCAGAGGTGATGATGATGATGATTCCAATGTTGACAACAGTGATGTAAACAAGCGCAACAAAAATAAACCAAAATCTGGCAAGAAAAATCAACCCAGAGGTTATGATTATGATGATTCCGCATCTTATGACGACAAATCACCAACTGGCAAGAAACCCAAACAATCCAAAAAAACCAAGACTGTTGAAGACACCCAAGAAAGTGACCTTAAAATAAAACAGGAATACGAGAACAAGCAGCGAGTTAAACAGACTAAAACTACGACAACCGAGAAAGGAAAATCTGATGACAATCAACCCAGAGGTGATGATGATGATGATTCCAATGTTGACAACAGTGATGTAAACAAGCGCAACAAAAATAAACCAAAATCTGGCAAGAATAATCAACCGCGAGGTGATGACAAATATGACAGCGATGAAGACAACAGTGGTGTAAACAAGCGTAACAAAAATAAACCAAAATCTGGCAAGAAAAATCAGCCCAGATATGATGATAATGATGATTCCACATCTTATGACGACGACAAATCACCAACTGGCAAGAAACCCAAACAATCCAAAAAAACCAAGACTGTTGAAGACACCCAAGAAAGTGATCTTAAAATAAAACAGGAATACGAGAACAAGCAGCGAGTTAAACAGACTAAAACTACGACAACCGAGAAAGGAAAATCTGATGACAATCAACCCAGAGGTGATGATGATGATGATTCCAATGTTGACAACAGTGATGTAAACAAGCGCAACAAAAATAAACCAAAATCTGGCAAGAATAATCAACCGCGAGGTGATGACAAATATGACAGCGATGAAGACAACAGTGGTGTAAACAAGCGTAACAAAAATAAACCAAAATCTGGCAAGAAAAATCAGCCCAGATATGATGATAATGATGATTCCACATCTTATGACGACGACAAATCACCAACTGGCAAGAAACCCAAACAATCCAAAAAAACCAAGACTGTTGAAGACACCCAAGAAAGTGATCTTAAAATAAAACAGGAATACGAGAACAAGCAGCGAGTTAAACAGACTAAAACTACGACAACCGAGAAAGGAAAATCTGATGACAATCAACCCAGAGGTGATGATGATGATGATTCCAATGTTGACAACAGTGATGTAAACAAGCGCAACAAAAATAAACCAAAATCTGGCAAGAATAATCAACCGCGAGGTGATGACAAATATGACAGCGATGAAGACAACAGTGGTGTAAACAAGCGTAACAAAAATAAACCAAAATCTGGCAAGAAAAATCAGCCCAGATATGATGATAATGATGATTCCACATCTTATGACGACGACAAATCACCAACTGGCAAGAAACCCAAACAATCCAAAAAAACCAAGACTGTTGAAGACACCCAAGAAAGTGATCTTAAAATAAAACAGGAATACGAGAACAAGCAGCGAGTTAAACAGACTAAAACTACGACAACCGAGAAAGGAAAATCTGATGACAATCAACCCAGAGGTGATGATGATGATGATTCCAATGTTGACAACAGTGATGTAAACAAGCGCAACAAAAATAAACCAAAATCTGGCAAGAATAATCAACCGCGAGGTGATGACAAATATGACAGCGATGAAGACAACAGTGGTGTAAACAAGCGTAACAAAAATAAACCAAAATCTGGCAAGAAAAATCAGCCCAGATATGATGATAATGATGATTCCACATCTTATGACGACGACAAATCACCAACTGGCAAGAAACCCAAACAATCCAAAAAAACCAAGACTGTTGAAGACACCCAAGAAAGTGATCTTAAAATAAAACAGGAATACGAGAACAAGCAGCGAGTTAAACAGACTAAAACTACGACAACCGAGAATGGAAAATCTGATGACAATCAACCCAGAGGTGATGATGATGATGATTCCAATGTTGACAACAGTGATGTAAACAAGCGCAACAAAAATAAACCAAAATCTGGCAAGAATAATCAACCGCGAGGTGATGACAAATATGACAGCGATGAAGACAACAGTGGTGTAAACAAGCGTAACAAAAATAAACCAAAATCTGGCAAGAAAAATCAGCCCAGATATGATGATAATGATGATTCCACATCTTATGACGACGACAAATCACCAACTGGCAAGAAACCCAAACAATCCAAAAAAACCAAGACTGTTGAAGACACCCAAGAAAGTGATCTTAAAATAAAACAGGAATACGAGAACAAGCAGCGAGTTAAGCAGACTAAAACTACGACAACCGAGAATGGAAAATCTGATGACAATCAACCCAGAGGTGATGATGATGATGATTCCAATGTTGACAACAGTGATGTAAACAAGCGCAACAAAAATAAACCAAAATCTGGCAAGAATAATCAACCGCGAGTTGATGACAAATATGACAGCGATGAAGACAACAGTGGTGTAAACAAGCGTAACAAAAATAAGCCTAAATCTGGCAAGAATAATCAACCGCGAGGTGATGACAATAATGACAACAGTGGCATCAACAAACGCAACAAAAATAAACCAAAATCTGGCAAGAAAAATCAACCAAGAGGTGATGATAATGATGATCAGTCTACCACCAACTGCGACACTACGCAGAATGATGATAATACAGACACTGAACGATATACTCAGACCGGTAAAGCCAAAATAATCGTTGGTCGCATTGGAACAACAATAATTGATAAACTAAAAGGAACTAAAAGAACAACCAACAATGATGATCAAAAAAAAAGAAAACGTAACAATTACTCTGATGATAATGATGATGTAAATAGTGATGATGATGATAATGACGAAACTAGGAAATCTAGAACAGTGTCGGACAGAAACAGCGACAAAAAAGAGTCGTCATATAAGCGTACAAATAAAGACAAAAGTACCTCAGAAGTAAGCAAAAAATCGCGTAAATCAGGAGATGATGATGACAATGATGAAACTTACTACAAAAAGCAAAAGAAAAGTAAGAAAACGGATGACGAAGTAGAAGGCAGTAGGAGAAAATGGTCGCGTAAGGACCATGAAAATCGCAGAAGCAGAAAATCACAGGGAAATGATGATTCTGAAGAAAACCGCCGTAAACGCCGTAGGAGTCGCGGTAGGAAGAACCGAAATGAAGAAACTAAAGACAAGAATAGAAAAACTTCCAAAACCGAAAAGACGGAAGGAACTGAAACCACTACTCAAGAAAGAACTAAGCAGAATGATGAGCGACGTAATAGAAACGGAGGTAAAAAACATTATGGTTCTAAAAACAAGAGCAGAAAAACTCACGAAACCGAAAACAAGGAGGAAAGCATAACTCGAGAAAGAAAACAAAAGAATGAGTCAAGCGTGAGTGATCGAAGTAGGAAGGACAATGATAAAAACAAAAATAATGAATCTGGAACCGAAACAACAGTTTACAAGTCGAAAGAACATAATGAAAGCAAAACAGACTCTAAAAAACATTCAAATAAACAAAGAACTGAACAAAGTAAAGTAACCTCGCGAAACGAAAATACTAAAGGAAAGGATACTCGAATTTCATCTTCTGACAAAGACGAATCAAAATCGGACAATCAGACTTCCGATTCATCGAATTCAAGCTCTACTGTTACTAACACGGAGACAGAAACCGTCTACTATTCATAGACAAAGATAAAATATATCATTCAACGAACATTATTTGTTACAATTCATAGACAATTATATAAAATTAAAAAAAATATATCATAGTGCATTTCGTTCTTTTAACGAAAATGATTTGTATATCAGTGTTCGCATAACGAAAATGATTTGTTTAATGGATTTAGGAACTACTTGTGTGATTTACAATAAAGTAGTTATGTAAGTTAAAATTCTATAAGACCATGCACCAATTCGGATTTGATAGATAATTAATGATGTACTTTATATTATAATAAACACTTTTCAGCAATCTATTTATTAGTTTTTTATTTATTATCAGCGTTGACTTACCCAGATTACTGATTTTCTTCTTAAAAAGGGCTTCGAAGTTCAGACGGCAGTCGCTTCGTATAAAAATCAGGGCCACGTCGGGTTGAATCAAGTGCCGACCCCAACAATGTATGGGGAGATGATGGTATGGTACACGAAGTACCAGACGCACATAACGGATAAGGAGTTAATAAGTTGATTGTGACTAACATGGAGCCACATCGGGTTGAATCAAGTGCCGACCCCAACAATGTATGGGATAAGGCCAGGGAGATGATGATATGGTACACGAAGTACCAGGCGCACATAACGGACAAGGAGTTAATAAGTTGATTGTGACTAACATGGAGCCACATCGGGTTGAATCAAGTGCCGACCCCAACAATGTATGGGATAAGGCCAGGGAGATGATGATATGGTACACGAAGTACTAGGCGCACATAACGGACAAGGAGTTAATAAGTTGATTGTGACTAACATGGAGCCACATCGGGTTGAATCAAGTGCCGACCCCAACAATGTATGGGATAAGGCCAGGGAGATGATGATATGGTACACGAAGTACCAGGCGCACATAACGGACAAGGAGTTAATAAGTTGATTGTGACTAACATGGAGCCACATCGGGTTGAATCAAGTGCCGACCCCAACAATGTATGGGATAAGGCCAGGGAGATGATGATATGGTACACGAAGTACCAGACGCACATAACGGATAAGGAGTTAATAAGTTGATTGTGACTAACATGGAGCCACATCGGGTTGAATCAAGTGCCGACCCCAACAATGTATGGGATAAGGCCAGGGAGATGATGATATGGTACACGAAGTACCAGGCGCACATAACGGACAAGGAGTTAATAAGTTGATTGTGACTAACATGGAGCCACATCGGGTTGAATCAAGAGCCGACCCCAGCAATGTATGGGATAAGGCCAGGGAGATGATATTGTATATAGTGCCGTGACAGCGATGGACTCACCCTTTATCACGCTGGCTGGCACTTAATCATCTTTGGTGAAAAGTAGGTACAATACCTCTGTCTACACCTTCGGGGAATACAGGCGTGAGCATATGTATGTATGTATAATAGGTCCGAACCCTCGGATTCTACGGTTTTTCTAAATACCCTATGTTTTGTCGTGAGTTAATCACGTGTGTCGAATAAGACACGCGTGTTCAATTAAAACTATGAGGGTACAAAAAAGGTGTTACTGACTCCATAATTTCAATTATCTACTTAAGATGTCAGTGTTGCTACTTTGAATAAAGATATTTTTGTTTTTTTATTTGATAACTAGCTGTGCCCCGCGGTTTCACCCGCATAGATTTAGTTTCAGCCTTATTGTCACGGAACCCTAACATTTTTAATAAATAAAAGTATTCTAAGTTACTCCTTGAAACATCAGCTACCTGCCAGTGAAAGTCCCGTTATAATCCGTCCAGCCGTTTCAGAGATTATCCGGAACAAACTGACAAACAGAGAACATTTTTAAAACTTGGTATTTTAGTGTCAGTGGCGTGTATACTTTCATATGCATTTATTAAAAAGCTGTTATTTTGGAATTACAAACAGAAACTTCAATTTTATTTATCTGTATAGATATAGATGGTTAGTGGTTATTTTAGGGCTTAGAATTTGCGTCGGTCGTTCTAGTCCGACGACATCGTCCGCCGATACTTGACTACAACGACACAGTGTGAAAGCGTTCAGGGCCTAGTGCGAGTTTTTCACTGCCGCCATCACAAGTCACCGCGTTGACGTAAACGCAGATTTGTATAGGATCGGGACAGCAGCGCCCCCGGAAATTCGCACTAGACAATCAGTGCCTAGTACGAGTTTTCTTAAAATCGCCGTCACAAGTGATCGCGTCGATATAAATATAGCGTATGCTACTCGCTGATGATGTAGCTATCCATTGCTGAAAGAATGTTCAAGATCGGTCAAGTAGTTTTGGAGCCTTTTCAATGCAAACAAACAAACAAAAACAATCAAATATTTCTTCTTTATAATATTATTGTAGATGTGTGTAGTTTGAGATGAGCAGCCCCCACAAGCAGCACCTGGGGGCCTACTCGCTTTCTCCGAAAAACGAAGCTTCGGCCGAAAGTTCGCAAAGTTCCTACCACGGTTATTATTCGTTCTAAAATTACGTCCGAACGTGGTCCGCTAGAAAATTATTTGATGTTTATATTTTCTAAACCAACTTTAATTAAATTATTAGACGAAGAAAAAATTGAGTATGATAAAAACAAAGCGATAATGAAACTACGTTCAATTTTCGTTTGTTCACGAAGTTTCGTTTTCGGAGAAATAGAGTAGACCCCCTGTTCACAAGTATGACGCAAATCTTACCTTATAGACAGCTGTGGCGAATAGTCTCATCTTTGAAGAGAGGTCCTTTTTAATTTTTTGTATAACGACTCAGCTGTTTCGTCACATTTTACTAAGATCGTTTGATTTTTGACACTCACTCATTTATATACACTTTTTTATCATAATTAGCAACTCACAGTTACTTTTAAATCGTCAGAATCACAGTTCAAATCAATTCAAAGTTACTTTTACAGATAACAATGTCGATACCCGCCGAAAACGAGCGAATTTTTAAAAATTTTGCACGTATTTCAAAAAAGTATATAAGCCCTAACCTCCTTGTACTTAATAAATAATAATTAAGTTTTAATGCAATAAATGTTCATACCTAAATAAATATTTATTAACACGTACACATTTT
This sequence comes from Watsonalla cultraria, assembly GCA_964035505.1. Taxonomy (NCBI): domain Eukaryota; kingdom Metazoa; phylum Arthropoda; class Insecta; order Lepidoptera; family Drepanidae; genus Watsonalla; species Watsonalla cultraria. The sequence goes on along the minus strand of OZ037741.1, from coordinate 1,126,706 downwards.
GCAATATCTTTTGTTTTGTATCCCGCCAAAAAAAACTAATTTACAGATAATGTAATGTAATGTAACTCGATACCATTATGTCAATATTCCCGCCAAGCACATGTCACTTTTTTTCTTTTTCGACACGTAGCTAATTAATAGCAACTGGCCGTATAATTTGCTTCCCCAAAATGTTTTAAAAATAACAAAGGTTCATTCATTTATTAACTGTGTTCCGCTTTTAGCGTCCATAGAGAATATTCATTTGGTCATTATTAAGTGCATAAATTGTATTTTGGGCAAGTAATTGGAAAAGCATTTAGTCCTACGTAATTATTTAAATAGTTTAAATGTTTTTTTACTTTTAATAATGTTTATGAGGCTATTGGAATCATTTTCACACATTCATACATACATAATTCATAAAGATAAATAAAATTGAAGTGTCTGTTTGTAATTCCAAAACAGCTTTTCACTAAATGCATATGAAATTATACACGCTACTGACACTGAAAAACCAAGTATAAAAATTTTTCTCTGTCTGTCTATTTGTTCCGGGTAATCTCCGAAACGGCTGGACAGATTTTAACGGGACTTTCACTGGAAGGTAGCTAATGTGACAAGGAGTAACTTAGGCTTTTTTTATTTAAAAAAAAACATAACGGCTCCGTGGGACACCCATGAAATTTTAACTCTACGCGGGTAGACCGAGACGATCTAAACCGCAGGGCACAGCTAGTAGCATAATATATTATAAGCTATATTCTTATTCGAAGTTAATTAGGGATTCGTAATTATACGCAGGCAAAGCTGCGGAGGGAATTAAATTATATGATTCGAATATCGGGGCAACATAGCACGTGTTAAATCGACAATTATTACATTAGATTACAATACGCCACCCCCCCAGATAATCGCCATCAAATGTAATTATGGTGATATGCATTCGCGCCAACTTATCTCCCTAAGTATATTATTATCTGCGTAATTTAATATTGTATTCATTGTTTATGGTGTTTTGACAGCCCGCTATTTTGATAACGACATTAGCGGTAATATTTGTGAGTGTTGCCACGTGTGTCACAATGATTAAGAATGGAAGAGAATTTATTTATTTCCAAGTTTTTGGTACGCGGTTTTATCCGCTCAGGATTAACAATAAAAACTACATGCATACAGAGATATGCTCACGCCTGTATTCCCCGAAGGGGTAGGCAGAGGTGTTGTCTTACACACACACACTTTTCACACATGATCATTAAGTGCCAACGTGACAGGTGGTGAGTCCATCGCCGTCTCAGCCACTATACATACGTATTTGAGTTACTTCTCAGACATATGCAGGCTTTCTCACGATGTTGTATTTTACCGTAAATCACGTGGTGTGAAATCATAGCACATAAGTTCTTAGAAAAATTGATTGGTACAGGCCTCGCTGGAATCCGAACTTGCGTCGCTTGCGTAGCAGGCGACTCCTCAAACCCCAAGGCTAAAAGCCCTTCAAACAATAAAAACTTTGTTTTTTTTTCTAAATTATAAAATTCTTAATTTCATGTAGCTAATTAAATAAAAATAAAAAAATTTTTTTTTTTTGATAATTTTGCTAAATAAAAAAATATGATTATATTGTTCCATGTTTTATTATTGTTTAACCTCTGACCGATTACATCATAAAATGAAACACTTAAAGTACGAACCGTTCCCTTTTTTTGTTTTTTTTTAATAAGCAATTTACAAAGAATCCTGGTTACACTTATGCGATAAGAGCGGATGAGTGGATATAGGCCGTTGCCGCAACAAAAAAAAAACATAGCATAGCCAAACAATAATTTTATCGTCTGCGGCCATTTCTTGTGTTCAGCGCCTTTGTCTTTCAGGTTTAATTAGGCGGGTGTTTTTTGAATTGGAATTTTTGTTTACAGCCTGGATTTTATTTTTATTTTTAAAGCGTAACTCACGCTCCTGAGCTTAAATGATTCTCAGTCCATTAGATAGCCAAGTCGTAAACTACATGAATACTTACTTAAAATCCATTATTATACAATATATCACATACAAGACTTCACTTAGAAATTGTATTATTCAAATCGTCAATCGTAGTGGGCCAACTAAACAGCGCGTATTATGATCTTAGCATTTAATTTGAAACTACCAAAATGAAACGTCAAAAAATATGATCTTAGCTTTGACGATTCACTTGACGGTATCAAAATGAAATGAATAAGCTTCCTAATACGCTCCGCTTAAACAGATGGCTCTAAGTAATTTTCGTTTATTTTGCATTAAAAAAATGCGCCTTTGACTGTTGAAATTTTGTCTTTCTGCTCATCTATCTTATCCTTGGCTGTGTCGGTTTTGTCTTTCACATTTTCGTTCAGTTTATCCTTATTATCTTTGATTTTGTCTTGTTGTTCTTGTATCTTATCCTTGCCTGAGTCGGTTTTGTCTTGCACATTTTCGTTTAGTTTATCCTTATTATCTTTGATTTTGTCTTGTTGTTCTTGTATCTTATCCTTGCCTGAGTCGGTTTTGTCTTGCACATTTTCGTTTAGTTTATCCTTATTATCTTTGATTTTGTCTTGTTGTTCTTGTATCTTATCCTTGGCTGAGTCGGTTTTGTCTTGCACATTTTCGTTTAGTTTATCCTTATTATCTTTGATTTTGTCTTGTTGTTCTTGTATCTTATCCTTGGCTGAGTCGGTTTTGTCTTGCGCATTTTCGTTCAGTTTATCCTTATTATCTTTGATTTTGTCTTGTTGTTCTTGTATCTTGTCCTTAGCTTGTTGAGTTTTTTCTTGCAACTTATCTTTGAGAGCATTATCTGTACCATCGTTAGAATTGTCACTTGTGCCTGTGGAGTCTTTGTCATTTGATGTATCAGAAGAGCCGGAATCCGAGCTGTCTGTTGATTTCACTGTTGTTGAATCATTTGAATCACTAGATGACGTCGTGGCATCACTGCTTCCTGCACAAAAGAACATTTGTAAATATCAACGATACCGTTGGTATATCTGAATGCTACACTATATTTTCTTTTCCATTCCTCTCTATCAGCCGTCATATCTGTATTCACTCCCTTAGCCATATCATCATAATCCTCCTGTCCTTATCCCATGTTATTTGTGGTCGGCGCAATGTGTTCTTCTCTTCCATTCCTCTCTATCAGCCGTCATATCTGTATTCACTCCCTTAGCCATATCATCATAATCCTCCTGTCCTTATCCCATGTTATTTGTGGTCGGCGCAATGTGTTCTTCTCTTCCATTCCTCTCTATCAGCCGTCATATCTGTATTCACTCCCTTAGCCATATCATCATAATCCTCCTGTCCTTATCCCATGTTATTTGTGGTCGGCGCAATGTGTTCTTCTCTTCCATTCCTCTCTATCAGCCGTCATATCTGTATTCACTCCCTTAGCCATATCATCATAATCCTCCTGTCCTTATCCCATGTTATTTGTGGTCGGCGCAATGTGTTCTTCTCTTCCATTCCTCTCTATCAGCCGTCATATCTGTATTCACTCCCTTAGCCATATCATCATAATCCTCCTGTCCTTATCCCATGTTATTTGTGGTCGACGCAATGTGTTCTTCTCTTCCATTCCTCTCTATCAGCCGTCATATCTGTATTCACTCCCTTAGCCATATCATCATCCTATGTATTTTTGTCTGTCATATCTCTCTATCAGCCATCATATCTGTATTCACTCCCTAATACTTGCCTGAATTAGTGCTGGACTCTAATGAAGTGGATGACTCGGTAGTCGATGAACCGTCATTTGCCGCAGCATCAGAGTTAGAAGTGATGGTCTTCGTCACATTGCTAGCATCGAAGGTGTCCGAAGTGCTCGTTAAGGTGGTCGTGTTCGCTGAAGATGTCTCATTTGTAGATGTTAGCGTTGATGTAGTGTCATCTAAACAGATAAATAAAATTGAAGTGTCTGTTTGTAATTCCAAAATAACAGCTTTTCACTAAATGCATATGAAAGTATACCCGCTATTGACACTAAAAATGTTTTTTAAATTTTTCTCTGTCCGTCTGTCTGTCTGTTTGGTTCGGGTAATTTCCGAAATGGCTGGACCGATTTTAACGAGACTTTCACTGGCAGGTAGCTGATGTTTCAAGGAGTAACTTAGGCTACTTTTATTTATTAAAAATATTAGGGTTCCGCGACAATAAGGATGAAACTAAATCTACGCGGGTGAAACCGCGGGGCAGAAAAATAAAATAGAATTTTTTGGTGTTTGCTTAAAAAGAAGACGGAGTTTTCCTTCAAAACGGGTAAAAGTGAGCAAGCGACGACACATACATCATATAATGAAAGTAAATACTACAGAACGTCTGTCTGTCTGTCTGTCTATTTGTTCCGGATAATTTCTGAAACGGTTGGACCGATTTAATCAGATTCCTCTGTCAGATAACTGATGTAGCAGGTATTAACTTACATATATACATATGCTCACGCCTGTATCCCCCGAAGGGGTAGGCAGAGGTGTTGAAAATGAAAATGAATAAGAAAATGATTTATTCAGTTTAGGCCCTGGTAAGGCACTTATGAATGTCGAGGAATTTACCACCGGTTCGGGAACTAACCTTCTGAGAACAACCGGCAAGAAACTCAGCTGGCATCATGTACATTTCATTACACAGTAATGTTATAATAACAACACCTTCACACAAGATGATTAAGTGCCAACGTGACAGATGGTGAGTCCATCGCCGTCTCAGCCACTATACATACGTGTTTGAATTACTTCTCAGACATATGCAGGCTTCCTCACGATGTTTTCCTTCACAGTTCTTTAGGAAAACTATTTGTATAAGTCGCAGAACTTATTTTTTGGTGTCTGCTTATAACTAGAAGAACACGTAACGAATTTTTCCCCGAAAGGGGGTAAAAAGGGTAGAATTTTTGGATAGAAAACATTCATTTTTGAAATAAGGTCGTAAAAAAAAATGTTTTAGATAGACTACCTATCTAAGTATATATAACTCAAAGGTGACTGACTGACTGACATAGTGATCTATCAACGCACAGCCCAAACCACTGGACGGATCGGGCTGACATTTGGCATGCATGTAGATGTTATGATTTTGGTTATGATAAGGATTTTGATTAATTCTACCCCCAATGGGGGATGAAAGTTTGCATGAAACTAAATTTAAGCGGGGCACAGCTAGTACCTTATATATTATTGTATTTTATTATCACCAAACAGTCAGAGTCGTAGGAAAAGGCTAATTAAAATCTTACCTGGACGAGGTAAGGCGTATAGCGTCGCGAAGACCTATAACAAAAAAAAAACATTGAATTATTATAACTTCTCGTCGTTGCGTGTGCAAAAGTCGCTATGTGTATTTCGTGAACTCTTGTGTCAAAATTTCCAGTAATGTTTAATTTTGTCATCTATACAGATAAATAAAATTGAAGAGTCTGTTTGTAATACCAAAATAACAGCTTTTCACTAAATGCATATGAAAGTATACACGCTACTGACACTAAAAAACCAAGTTTTAAAATTTTTCTCTGTCTGTCTGTCTGTTTGTTCCGGGTAATCTCTGAAACAGCTAGACCGATTTTAACGGGACTTTCCCTGACAGGTAGCTGATGTTTCGGGGAGTAACTTAGGCTACTTTTATTTATTAAAAATATTAGAAACCAAATCTACGCGGGTGAAACCGCGAGGCACAGCTAGTATTAAATAAAAACTTGATTACATATACACAGGAACAGTACTTAAAACAAGTAGAAAACTTATCCCTCACGGTGTCTCTCGGGATCGTGCCAAGAAGGCTGGCAGCATTGCCACGTTGAATAGCAATGCTGATTCTCTGAGCGAGGTAACCCCAGCGCGCTTGGCACGAGAGGCTTCTACCAGACGACGGGCATCTTTGAAAAGATTTGATAAGGTTCCGGACAGAGTTTCAACCGCAAAAGCAGAAAATATGTATCCTTGACCAATGCAAGAATAAATATAGATAATTTTAATTAAAGAATAAAGAAATATAGTGAGGTAGATGGAAAAATTTATAAAATTATAAGTAAAAAACAGAATTAAAATAAGTGTCTGCGGGAATGGTGGCCAGTAAGCTGGCTGCGTTACCTCGCTGGATCGCTAAACTGATCCTCTGACCGAGGTAGGAACCAGCTCGGCGGTCACCGGAGACGTCAACCAGGCGTTTTGCAAGATCCTTAAAAAGGACTTTCGCATTTGGACCCCATGGTCCCAAAGAAGAGTCCCCAAGAATAAATATAAAAACTGATTATTAAGTTCATTTATTCAAACAAAAAAATATTTTATATTGCTAGCTAGAAAAAATAAAAAAGAATTGGGTACTCTTACTATGGTGGGTCTATATGGGTTAGTCTAAAACATTTCGATAAACAATATTGTTGCTAAAACGAAATGCATAGGATGACATTGAATGTGTTTGTCAGAAATATCGTCATGTTTTTGTCTTCGAAGATGTTGATTTTACACTTCTTCAAGACTTTTTTTTAAATCTCTCTACGTACAAACCTTCCCTGGACTTTCAGGGATAATTCAAGACCAAAATTAGCCAAATCGGCAAAGGCGTTGTTGAGTTATAACATTACAACGAAAAGTGGCATTGATTTTTATATATATAGATAGATTTTAGTAAAATTGTTTTAAAATGACTTACGGTAACGAGAATAGCGATCGTCAGTCTCATTTTTCCTTCAAAGCCTGAATATAGATGACGAATAGCGGTAGGAACCGTCAAAATTTATACAAAAGTAAAACAATGAACCATGCTGTGCAAACAAAGTATTTATAAAAGCGATACAAACTTTTGTTCATAAAATGCAAGTTGGCTGAAAAATTTTCGGCCACCTGAACAAAGAAGGTTACGTAGTTAATTGAAAATCATGAATCCTAAATTTAAGAGGCCCCTTGGAATTCTTTTAGTAATTTAAGAATAATATCAATCTATACAGATAAATAAAATTAAAGTGTCGGTTTGTAACAGCTTTTCACTAAATGCATATGAAAGTAAACACGCTGCTGACACTAATAAACCAAGTTTTAAATTTTTTCTCTGTCTGTCTGTCTGTTTGTTCCGGGTAATCTCTGAAACGGCTGGACCGATTTTAGCGGGACATTCACTGGCAGGTAGCTGATGTTTCAAGGAGTAACTTAGGCTACTTTTATTTATTAAAAATATTAGAGTTCCGCGAGGAGCTCGTGGCACAGTTGCTATTGCGCATATCATTCGATCAGCGAAGTTAAGCAACCCTAGCCCTAGCCAGTAATTGGATGGGTGACCGCCCGAGTCCCCTCCGTGCCTCGGAGAGCACGTTAAGCCGTCGGTCCCGGTTGCCAATTTATCATCTTTGGCAATCGTTATAGGTCAGTCAGACGCCTCAAATAGTCTGACAACTGGTTTAACCCAGATCACTGATTTTCCTCGTTAAAGGGGTTGCGAAGGTCAGATGGCAGTCGCTTTGTATAAAAATCAGGTGATCAGCCACATCGGGTTGAATCAAGTGCCGACCCCAAATACATGGGATAAGGCCAGGGAGATGATGATATGGTACACGAAGTACCAGGCGCACATAACGGACAAGGAGTTAATAAGTTGATTGTGACTAACATGGAGCCACATCGGGTTGAATCAAGTGCCGACCCCAACAATGTATGGGATAAGGCCAGGGAGATGATGATATGGTACAAGAAGTACCAGGCGCACATAACGGACAAGGAGTTAATAAGTTGATTGTGACTAACATGGAGCCACATCGGGTTGAATCAAGTGCCGACCCCAACAATGTATGGGATAAGGCCAGGGAGATGATGATATGGTACACGAAGTACCAGGCGCACATAACGGACAAGGAGTTAATAAGTTGATTGTGACTAACATGGAGCCACATCGGGTTGAATCAAGTGCCGACCCCAACAATGTATGGGATAAGGCCAGGGAGATGATGATATGGTACACGAAGTACCAGGCGCACATAACGGACAAGGAGTTAATAAGTTGATTGTGACTAACATGGAGCCACATCGGGTTGAATCAAGTGCCGACCCCAACAATGTATGGGATAAGGCCAGGGAGATGATGATATGGTACACGAAGTACCAGGCGCACATAACGGACAAGGAGTTAATAAGTTGATTGTGACTAACATGGAGCCACATCGGGTTGAATCAAGTGCCGACCCCAAATACATGGGATAAGGCCAGGGAGATGATGATTAGAGTTCCGCGATAATAATGATTTCGCGGTTTCAGCCGCGTAGATTTAGTTTCATCCTTATTGTCGCGGAGACCATACAAATAAAAGGTGTTTAGGGGAATTAAACTTCCAAATATTGCAGGCACTAAATAAAACTAATGTTCATTTGACGGTTTTTATAATGTCAAAAAAGAATAACATAATAATGATATACATGTATGTGGGATTGATGAAATGAGTTTGTATGCGGTAATGATTGACAATGTTTGAACGTTTAAGAATGGAAGAGGAAAAATAAGATTGACGGATGACAGAGAGAGAAAAGACGGAAGACGAAAGACGGTAAACGACGAAAGGCAGGAGTATTTATTTTTATTTAATTGTGCAGGAAAGGAGTAAAGAAATTGAAACGTTTTTATACTTTCATTATTATTATTATATAAAACCATAAAACTACATGTATTTATGCACCGCTATCTACTAACAATGAGTGGAACTAAAACATACGCATAACAGTTATGATTCGTACAAAAGGTTACACTGACAAGAGTATCATTACTCTTAAATGCATGATGATGAAAAGGTAGCCTATGTCCTTTCTCAGGGTCTAAAGATTGTCTGTGCCAAATTTCATCAAAATCGGTTGAGAGGTTTAAGCGGGAAAGCGTAACAGACAGACAGAGTTACTTTCGCATTTATAATATTAGTAGGGATTATGAAGAGGAAATATTTGTATGTAAGTATGTTTGTTGCGAGTTGACTCCAAAAGTACTGGACCGATTGTAAAAATTCTTTCACCATTTGAATGCTACATTATCGCTGATTAATATAGGCTATATTTTATCCCCGTACTCCCCGAGCCGTACCTAGTGCGAGTTTTCTCAAAATCGCCGTCACAAGTGATCGCGTCGACGTAAACGCAGATTTGTATGGGCTCACAATAGTGTCATGTTTAGGACGACAGAGGCGCTGTTCAGATCCTAGTGCGAGTTTTCTTAAAATCGACGTCACCAGTCACTGTGTTGACGTAAACGCAGATTTGTATGGGCTCACAATAGTGTCATGTTTAGGCCGACAGAGGCGCTGTTCCGATCCTAAACAAATCTGCGTTTACGTCGACGTGGTGACTTGTGACGGCGGCAGTGAAAAGCTCGCAGATTTAGCTTTAAAATTGGGTTTTGTTTATCGCACCGGTGTTGAAAAACTTTACGCAGGGTGGTGTAATCATTTATAAATAGGTATGTAACATAGTGTACGTCTGTCTGTCAATTAGACACGGTGATGAGTGACGCAAATCAATTATATTACACCTCATTTCAGATGTTAATTGTATTCCGAAATTTGACAGTTTACATTGTTTTATTACTTGAATATACGTACGTAGTTGGAAAATATATTCAACAACGGCGAGAATATGTTAAACGTACGCAACTGAACATGAAGTCCTGGGTTCGATGCCCTGGTCGGGTAAATTGGGTTTTTTCATCTGTAATTCCCCAGTAGCAGCCCGGAGTCTGGATTAGTGGCTGGTTAATGGCAACGTCCCGTCATAGTAGGGGAGCCCACGATGCTAAATGGGGATTTACTCGAGCGTCATAGAGACCTATTGGGTTGCAAGCTTAGATGATAATAAGAAAATAATGTCATATAATGTATACCTTTTCATCGGTGGGGGAAGCGGCTATAGCTATAGCAAATTTGTAAAAAAAAACTGTACGCATACTCGAGCGAGTCAGATATTGATGGCATAAATGTCCCACGTATTTTTAATAATGAATGTATGTTAATTTGATCGTTTGCATGATGGGGGTGGTCGTATGAAAGGGTTGAAAATGAAAAAAATAATTTCTTATGGGGTGTTAAGTGAACCTTAAATAAAGCTTTCATGCAATAATCAGACGATTTCGAAATTGACGCAAACTCGCGGCCATTATTATAATATGAAAAAATATTCGCCTTTTTGAAATACTCAAGCGCGTCAGATTAAGATATATATGGTTCATCTTGTTGTCTCATAATCTGACGATTATCTAGAGGGATTCGACTAATCTGACATTAAAAAATTTTTTTTTTAAACATCCGTAAGCGTAACAGACAGACAGAGTTACTTTCGCATTTATAATATTAGTCGGGACATAACATAAGAAATGTAAGCCCATGGACACAGTTGCAATGCACAAATGTCGACAAAAATTTACATAAACAAAAGTCTAGTAGTTGTACTTATATGTAAATGCGTAGCTTGAGATGAGCAGAGGTAGACTATCTTAGGATATATACGCAGGAATGAAGTAAGAGAGAGACAAATATACTTGATTCCCTAATGGTTGAGGGCGTATAAAAACGCCCCATCTAATTTTAGACCGCAGTTCATTCGCTAGGAGTAAAAGGTTGCAAGTGACTAACATGGAGTGAATATCTAAACTCTATACATTAACATAAAATTGAAGTCTCTGTTCCAAAATTACAGTTTTTCACTAAATGCATATGAAAGTATACACGCTACTGACACTAAAAAACAAAGTTGTAGCGGTAGAACCTCTTCATAATAAATTGTATTTTTATTGATTTTAATTTACGAATGTCGACTTGACACAATACGTCAGGGAGAAAAGATTCGGTGTTTTCGATGGAGTTTTAAATAAAATAGTAATTAGGCAATTACTTAATATTAACGGGACTTTCACTGGCAGTTAGCTAATGTTTCAAGGAGTAACTTAAGCGACAATTTATTAAAACAAAATATTAGGGTTCAGCGGGCCACCAATAAAATTATGTCTACGCGGGTGAAGCCGCAGGGCACAGCTAGTAATTACATAAATATACTCACGCCATCCCAGAAGGCTCCCCGAAGGGGTAAGCAGAGGTGTTGTAATAACAACACCCACATTACACACAAGATGATTAAGTGCCAACGTGACCGATGGTGAGTCCATCGCCGTCTCAGCCACTATACATACGTGTTTGAATTACTTCTCAGACATATGCAGGTCTCTTCACGATGTTTTCCTTCACCGTAAAGCACGTGGTGTGAAATCACTGCACATTTTTAGAAAAACTCATTGGTACAATCCCCGCTGGGATTCGAACTTGCGTCGCTTGCGTATAAGGCGATTGCTCAAACCAAGATCACCACGGCTCTCTAATCTTGTCTTCTAAATCTTTGATTTAATAAACAAGCTATTGGGAGGAATACTTTTTTAAGGGTAAAATTTGCTTAAATACTCTATGGTACTTAAGTCCTTATTGACGTTAAAAATAGTTCTCCCTTCCGTTTCCAGAACACACCCACATCGAGTGTTTAAAGTATCCAGTGTGTAAAAGGCGGGAAGTTTGACGGCTGTGCAATCTGTCAAAACAAAAATCATAAACCACAACGTACTTTTTAATTTGTTACAGTAAATTTAAAAAGTATTATGTAGAAAAATATGTGCAGTTCTGAAATCGATTTAAAAAGTGAATAATAGAAGTGTGGATTATTAAATTTAATACGTTTTATTTTGCGTGATTTTTTTGTGTTTTTGAATGATTTGTCACCATTGAGAATTTGAATTAATTCAAATTGCTAGGAATGTAAGTAAATATTTTCCTACTTAGACAGGGGCGGATCTTGAATTTGTGGGGCTCTGGGCTAGTCAAAGTCAAAGTCAAAGTCAAAAATATCTTTATTCGATTAGACTTTTACAAAGTACTTTCAAATCGTCAGAATGCCATAATTACACAGTATTATACATGCTACCGCCAGGTTCGGAAGGTTGCTTTTACTGAGAACAACCTGGCAAGGAACTCAGTAATTACTTACTCTTTTCAAAAATATTATACAATTTAAAAAAAAACAAAGTAAATCACTTGAGAAATGTAAGCCCATGGACACAGTTCCAATGCACAAATGTCGATAAAAATTAACATAAAGTAAAGTCTAGTAGTTGTACTTATATGTAAATGCGTAGCTTGAGATGACCAGCCCCCACAAGCAAGACTGCTTAGGGGACCTAATAACTCAACTAATTGCCATTTTGACAAGAAACTGTTTTCTGTAGTGATTTCGGTTGAAGGCCCTCTGTATTCGCGGGACCCTAGGCTGCAGCCCAAAAAGCCTTTAAGTAGATCCGCCCCTGTACTTAGATTGCATTGCTATAGTTATAAAAATAGCTAAGATAAAAATCGTTCCTACGTTATTATCCCATTTTTTCATCCTGAAATTGTCAGATGTGTATTTTTTACCTAAAATATAACCAAGAATAACAGCATTTCACTAAATGCATATGAAAGTGTATAAGTACATAACAAAAACATTATTTAACATTTTCTCTGTCTGTCTGTCTTTTAACGGGACTTTCACTGACATATAGCTAATGTAATAAGGAGTAACTTAGGATACATACATTATTAAATAGGGATCCGCGGTCAACCATGAGATTAAAATCTACGCGGGTGAAACCGCGGGGCACAGCTAGTTAACTTCATATAGTGATGGGTTCACTCAAAATCACAGCAAGAACATATGTCGTGCACATTTCTGTTTCTGAGTTGACTATTTTATTATATTGTTTACATTAACACAATGTGTTTGACTATACAGAATTATAACTAAACTAGCTGTGCCCTGTGGCCTTACCATGAGCTCTTATTGCCATGATAGTTTCACTCATTTATGAGACGGATGTATGTGAAGTGTATACATCTGTCACTGCCACACAACTGAATTATCATTGCAATAAGAGCTCATGGTTGGGCCCCAGCGGTTTCACCCGCGTAGATTTAGTTTCATCATTATTGTCGCGGAACCCTAATATTTTTATAAATAAAAGTAGCTTAAGTTACTCCTTGAAACATCAGCTACCTATAAGTGAAAGTCCCGTTAAAATCTATACAGCCGTTTCAGAGATTATCCGGAACAAACAGACAGACAGAGTATTTTTTTAAAACTTGGTGTTTTAATGTCAGTAGCGTGTAAACTTTCATATGCATTTAGTGAAAAGCTGTTATTTTGGAATTACAAACTGACACTTTTTTTTTTTTTTTTTTTTTAAATCTTTATTAAATATGAAAAGGGAGTTTGTTCAAATTGTGAACATGTCACTCCCGTAAGGTACACAAAGTAGAATGGACAATATTTCTTAATAATTATTAACTATGACTAAGGGTGTGTCTTGAATCCGGTTTGGGCTATTTTATAAAGTTTCCTGGCTTCCTGAGAAGACGGTAACGCTAAAATACTGTTACACCAACCAACATTGCTCATTACAATATTTTTATTTATGGCACAGTTCATCGTGTGGTGACGGATTGCTTCAGTCCGGACACACTCCGCAAGTATGTGGTGTACATCTTCTACCATATTACACTCACTACAGTGAGGGGAGCTAGTTTTACCCATCAGGTATTTAAATTTATTTAAGGGAATGTGACCGGATCGAAGTCTAAACGCCATCATAATATGGTCCCTGTTTAAGTCGCACCTGTCGAACCAAGGGAATCGAAGCAGAGTAGGTTGTATGGTTTTGTACCATATACCTCTCCTTAGCGACCTCTCATCAAAATACTCAGACCAGGATTTATGGCATCTTTGTTTTACAATGTTAACCAGATTAGTAAAGTGAGGTAAACAGCTATAATTGGTACCATCTAAGATTGCCTCTTTAGCCAATTGATCGGCTGAACTGACACTTCAATTTTATTTATCTGTATGTATAGAAGAGCCGTGGTGGCCTCGGGGTTAGAGCAGTCGCCTGCTACGCAAGCTGATGTTTCAAGGAGTAACTTAGGCTACTTTTATTTATTAAAAATATTAGGGTTCCGCGACAATAAGGATGAAACTAAATCTACGCGAGTGAAACCGCGGGGCACAGCTATATAATCATATGTAAAATACAACCGATTTAGTTAATTTATTCCATACGTAGTTTTAATAACATGTTTTGGTATACGCACATGTTTCAAGTGTCAAATCGACCTTATATTCGTCAATAATATTATTACCGATGAATATTGATAGATTTTGAAAATACGTCATGACATGAAAACCTTTAAACGGAAGTTAAGAAATCATTTACAAGCTATTATTGAAAATGAAAATGAAAAATGAAAATGAAAAATATTTATTCAGTTTAGGCCCTGGTAAGGCACTTATGAAAGTCGAGAATTTACCACCGGTTCGGAAACTAGCCTTCTGAGAAGAACCGGCAAGAAACTTGATGGTAACGTCGTAAATATCCATTATCCGTACATGTATATACAGTATATCCATCTATACAGATAAATAAAATTGAAGTGTCTGTTTGTAATTCCAAAATAACAGTTTTTCACTAAATGCACATGGCAGTATACACGCTACTGACACTAAAAAACAACGGGTAGTCTCTGAAACGGCTGGACAGATTTAAACGGGACTTTAACTGGCAGGTAGCTGATGTTTCAAGGAGTAACTTAGGCTACTTTTATTTATTAAAAATATGTTCCGCGACAATAAGGATGAAACTAAATCTACGCAGGTGAAACAGGGCACAGCTAGTATATTATATAATTACATAATTATAATAATTGCACCGATATAATTAAGAGTTCTAGTGCGGTAACAATCCCATAGACCTTTTGAAGGCTTCCCCCTCGTCAATACAAGTCGCGGGCAGTAACTAGTCTTACCATAGTCTGTGTTCTCAGGCTCCCACTGGTTCGAAGGCCAGAAATACGGCGTCTGAAATTAAATTTTTTCTCTGTCTGTCTGTCTGTTTGTTCCGGGTAATCTCTGAAACGAGACTTTCACTGGTAGGTAGCTGATGTTTCAAGGAGTAACTTAGGCTATTTTTGTTATGAAAATATTAGGGTGCATTCGTAGAATAGTAGTATTAGAGACACCGTGAGGGACAAGTTTTCTACTTGTTTTAAGTAATGCTCCTTGTATATGTACTTGTGGGGAGAGCGAGTGATCAGTGTCATCCCCAGCAAAGACAAGATCTTCCATTGAGGCGGGTGTCATGTCTGGGGAACACCGGCTCCAACTGTTCTAGTTGGACACTTGTATATATACTGTGTGGAGAGCGAGTGATCAGTGTCATCCCCAGCAAAGACAAGATCTTCCATTGAGGCGGGTGTCATGTCTGGGGAACACCGGCTCCAACTGTTCTAGTTGGACACTTGTATATATACTGTGTGGAGAGCGAGTGATCAGTGTCATCCCCAGCAAAGACAAGATCTTCCATTGAGGCGGGTGTCATGTCTGGGGAACACCGGCTCCAACTGTTCTAGTTGGACACTTGTATATATACTGTGTGGAGAGCGAGTGATCAGTGTCATCCCCAGCAAAGACAAGATCTTCCATTGAGGCGGGTGTCATGTCTGGGGAACACCGGCTCCAACTGTTCTAGTTGGACACTTGTATATATACTGTGTGGAGAGCGAGTGATCAGTGTCATCCCCAGCAAAGACAAGATCTTCCATTGAGGCGGGTGTCATGTCTGGGGAACACCGGCTCCAACTGTTCTAGTTGGACACTTGTATATATACTGTGTGGAGAGCGAGTGATCAGTGTCATCCCCAGCAAAGACAAGATCTTCCATTGAGGCGGGTGTCATGTCTGGGGAACACCGGCTCCAACTGTTCTAGTTGGACACTTGTATATATACTGTGTGGAGAGCGAGTGATCAGTGTCATCCCCAGCAAAGACAAGATCTTCCATTGAGGCGGGTGTCATGCCTGGGGAACCGCGGCTCCAACTGTTCTAGTTGGAAACTTGTATATATAGGTACTGCAATGCGCTTGAAAACTCTTATGGCGCGATTTAGGTTCTCGTGTATTTGTACTCAAACTTCGCATTTGTTAGCGAGTAGCGCCATCTGTGAGCGAGTGGAGAAACGCTGCTACATACTTAAATTTTTAATCAGTCACGTGACATATGTCATTCCCGTACATTTTGTATCGTTTCTACTAGCGAAGCGTGAGGATAATGTTACTTTGACTAAAGGTTAAAAAAATACTTTAAAGTATTGATTACCAAAGTTTTTTGTAATCAGAAAAACATTATGTTACAAGCTGAATTTGCTTTCAAGTGCGTACTTGAGAGTGACTGCCGCTCCTGTTCTGATAACAGGATAAGATACATTGGTTTATTTTTAAAACCTTGCTTACATTTGTTAAACTTATGTTAGAACTAGCTGTGCCCCGCGGTTTCGCATAGATTTAGTTTCATCCTTATTGTCGCGGAACCCTTAATTTTAAGTTACTCCTTGGAACATCAGCTACCTGCCAGTGAAAGTCCCGTTAAAATCGGTCCAGCCGTTTCAGAGATTACCCGGAACAAACAGACAGACAGACAGACAGACAGAGAAAAATTTTAAAACTTGGTTTTTTAGTGTCAGTAGCGTGTATACTTTCACATGCATTTAGTGAAAAGCTGTTATTTTGGAATTACAAACTGACACTTCAATTTTATTTATCTGTATGTATAGAAGAGCCGTGGTGGCCTCGGGGTTAGAGCAGTCGCCTGCTACGCAAGCGACGCTAGTTCGAATCCCAGCGGGGCCTGTACCTATGAGTTTTTCTAAAAACGTATGTGCAGTGATTTCACACTAACATGTTTTCTAAATAAAATTTGTCTAAATCACTCCTTGAAACATCAGCTATCTGCCAGTGAAAGTCCCGTTAAAATCCATCCAGCCGTTCACGCGTGATGCCGTGACCAAGGGAAATGGGGATTCATTTTTAAGTATACCGATTTATTGACAGAAAAACCCATTATCTATTTTTGACCCGGGACCTCCTGATCGGCAGGCGAACCTAGTAATCACTAGACCTACGAGGAAGCGACCATAACCTATACATCTATACAGATAAATAAAATTGAAGTGTCTGTTTGTAATTCCAAAATAACAACTTTTCACTAAATGGATATGAAAGTATACACTCTACAATATTTTTTTTCTCTGTCTGTCCGTCTGTCTGTCTGTCTGTTTGTTCTGGCTAATCTCCGAAACGGCTGGACCGATTTTAACGGGACTTTCACTGGCAAGTAGCTAAGTTTTATTTATAAAAAAATATTAGGTTTTCGCGAAATTAAGCATGAAACTAAATCTACGCGGGAAAACCGCGGGGCAAAGCTAGTTTAACATAAGATTTTATATATTTAACTATTTACAGTTCATCCGATGTCGAGCTACGGCAGCATGTCGCCTTCAGACGAAGGGTTCGATCGGTACGAACCTCCATTCTACTGTCAACCTTCACATCAAGGTATTAATCATATTCATATTCGTATACTCGTACTAGCGTATCGTATACTTATCTATATCTATACAGATAAATAAAATGGAAGTGTCTGTTTGTAATTACAAAATTACAGCTTTTCACTAAATGTATACGAAAGTATAAACGCTACTGACAATAAAAAAACAAGTTTTAAAAAAATTCTCTGTCTGTTTGTCTGTTTGTTCCGGGTAATCTCTGAAACGGCTGGACCGATTTTAACGGGACTTTCACTGGTAAGTAGCTGATGTTTTAAGAAGTAACTTAGGCTACTTTTATTTATTAAAAATTGCAGACATTCATGATTTTATCACCATTACCTCCACGGGTTTTGTTTTGGTATACAAATTAATTCTGACGAAATCCAAAAAATATAATATAGTAAAGTCAGCTTGAACAAGGATCTTATGATTGAGATAAGCGCTTATGTGTAGTGATGTCACACCACGTGCTTTACGGTGAAGGAAAACATCGTGAGGAAACCTGCATATGTCTGAGAAATAATTCAAACACGTATGTATAGTGGCTGAGACGGCGATAGACTCATCTGTCACGTTGGCTAAGTGCCAATCATCTTGTGTGAAAAGTGTGTGTTGTTATGACAACACCTCTGCCTACCCCGGTAATACAGGCGTGAGCGTATGTATGTATATTTTTGACTGATACCAGGTAGTCCAATGGACAGCGGGGTGTACTGGCCGAGTGCCAACGGCGATGGTCACGAGTTCGAAACTCAGGATGTATTCCACGACACTGCTCACTACATAGGACGCGGTTATGGTAAGAATTTAGATCTATATCTATACAGATAAATAAAATTGAAGTGTCTGTTTGTAATTACAAAATTACAGCTTTCAATGCATATGAAAATATACACGCTACTGACACTAAAAAACTAAGTTTTAAAATTTTTCTCTGTCTGTCTGTCTGTTTGTTCCGGGTAATCTCTGAAACGGCTGGACCGATTTTAACGGGACTTTCACTGGCAGGTAGCTGATGTTTCAAGGACTTAGGCGACTTTTATTTATAAAACATTTTAGGGTTCCGCGACATGAAGCATGAAACTAAATCTACGCGGATGCACAGCTAGTTTAGTAATAAATACAAATCTTGAGTAATATGATGTGTCTTTTTTCTCTACGATTTGGTATTCGGCCGAATAATAAGTACTATTCGGCCGAATACCGAAAAACCGAAAAAAGTGGCCGAATATTCCGAATACAGAATTGTAAACAATATTCGTGGCAATCACTTCAGTTTCAGGTTACGATGAAGTCCATGTATCTTCCAACGAGCCTTACGATACTTACCAACACGTGCATCATACATACACACAAAATACAGGTATGTTATTTACGTGCTTTCACGAGTTCTGAGCGCTGTTTCAATGCGCTGTTGTTGTTTTATGAGTCTGTCTGTCTGTCTGTATGAAGCGACTTGAACCAAACTATTATCAATGTAGAGAAAAAATTTAAATTTTGAATTTTAATTTTATTATTATACCAATATTATTAAGAAGAAAGGTTTGTATATATTTGTTTGTAACGAATTTACTCAAAAAGTACTGGACCGATTTTAAAAATTCTTTCACCATTTGAATGCTACATTATCACTGATTAATATAAGCTATATTTTATCCCCGTACTCCCACGGGAACGGGAACTACGCGGGTGAAACTGCGTGACGTCCGCTAGTTATTTATAAGGCAGACATTGCGCGACTGATATTAAGTTCATAAGCTGCAGTACGGGGATAAAATATAGCCTATGTTACTCGCTGATGATGTAGCTATCTATTGCTGAAAGAATTTTCAAAATCGGTCAAGCAGTTTCGGAGCCTATTCAATGCAAACAAACAAAGAAAATATCTAATCTTTTTTTTTATAGTATATACTTCATATGTACCAACCGATGCTGAGACAAAAATTTTCTCACCTGAAAAGTGAAGACCCTATTCTGTCTTATATTTAACCACTGGTAGTCAAACTTTTTTCACATAATTATAATTTAATAAACAATTTTCCATTCCCAAACAATAATTTCGCCCGAGCATCCAGTGATTCTCAAACTTTTTAGCTTTAGAATGCGATATGCAGCCGTTACTCCGCTACGATCGGCCCGCCCCCCCGTCCTTCGTACGGGTGGTCAAGCGTCGCACCACAGCTAACAAGAAGGAACGTAGGCGTACACAGAGTATAAATACTGCCTTCTCAGATCTCCGAGATTGTATACCCAATGTACCGCCCGATACAAAGTTATCCAAGGTAAGATTTATTTACATACATATACTCACGCCTGTATTCCCCAAATGGGTAGGCAGAAGTGTTGTAATAAGGACGTATTACCCGTAGACCCACTGCTCTAGTTTCAATTTATCTTATATTTAATAAATAATTTTCAATATGTCAGTTTCTGTGAGCCCACGGAGCAACATTCTAGCTAAACGTTCAAGAGTGATTCATCTATACATCTTATCTTACAGATAAATAAAATTGAAGTGTCTGTTCGTAATTCCAAAATAACAGCTTTTCACTAAATGCATATGAAAGTATACACGATACTGACAAAAAAAAACCAAGTTTTAAATTTTTTCTCTGTCTGTCGGTCTGTCTGTCTGTCTGTCTGTCTGTCTGTTTGTTCCGGGTAATCTCTGAAACGTCTGGACGGATTTTAATGGGATTTTCACTGGCAGGTAGCTGATGATTCAAGGAGTAACTTAGGCTACTTTTATTTATTAAAAATATTAGGGGTCCGCGGCAATAAGGATGAAACTAAATCTACCCGGGTGAAACCGCGGGGCACAGCTAGTTCATCATAAATAATTAGAATTCAATTCAATAAACTACCATTCAAAATGTATGAACTACCATTTTTAAGTTTTAAGGCAATAATCAAACAGAAACTTTGTGAAAAAGCATATTATAGTGTAACTGAGTATATTGATGATAGCCAAACATGGCAATGAGTTGCTCTCTCTTCCATTAAAATGTACTTAAACAACCCTATGTATATAGAAGGGACACATGTAAAAAAAAACAGGGGAGTTTGTTTCGCCGTGTCTTCTCCTGACAGGCTTACTTTTGGAAACGGTAGTAAATTAACCTAACGTTAGCGTAAGAGAAATGACGTTCAATAAGTGTTCCAAGTGTCCCTTATGTAGAATAAAACTTTTTGATTTAATTTGATTTGACTCAGAATCACAATTCAAATAGAATCAAGAACAGTGATAATGATTGATATTAAAATTTTTATAATTTTTGAGCTTGGTTTTCCATGTCAAACGTGTTTTATAGTTTTTTTTACTTACTTATCATAAATAACTTACCTATCACTACAATAACTTACTCACCTAAGTATACGTCATCAGATGTCCCGTAAGCGATCATTGAGCATCAACAGTGCATTCTCGACGCTAAGGTCGCGAATACCGCACGTTCTGCCTGACACGAAAATGACCAAGGTTAGTCCGGTCTTCGCTCGGACTGTGGCTCTCAAACTTTTACCACTCAACCCCGTAAGGGTCGAAATTGCACAAATGAGGGTCAAAATTGCAGCTTATGATTTTTTGCACCAAAAAAATATGCTGTAATAACAACACCCACTTTTCACACAAGATGATTAAGTGCCAACGTGACAGATGGTGAGTCTATTGCCGTCTGAGGCACTATACATACGTTTTTCAATTGCCTCAGGTCGCTAGGATTCGACATTTATTGACCAAAAACTTATTCTTGTGTAATATACAAGGAACATTACTTAATATAAATAATTATGTGAATATCGCTCACTGAAAAGTCACATTAAAATATTTATTTACTAGCGGACGTCACGTGGTTTCATCCACGAAGTTCCCATTCTCGTGACACGTGAAAGCGTTCAGTAGTAATTGTATCAAACTACTAGTCCGACGATATCGTCCGCCGATACTTGACTACAACGACACAGTGTGAAAGCGTTCAGTAGTAATTGTATCAAACTACTAGTCCGACGATATCGTCCGGCGATACTTGACTACAACGACACAGTGTGAAAGCGTTCAGTAGTAATTGTATCAAACTACTAGTCCGACGATATCGTCCGCCGATACTTGACTACAACGACACAGTGTGAAAGCGTTCAGTAGTAATTGTATCAAACTACTAGTCCGACGATATCGTCCGCCGATACTTGACTACAACGACACAGTGTGAAAGCGTTCAGTAGTAATTGTATCAAACTACTAGTCCGACGATATCGTCCGCCGATACTTGACTACAACGACACAGTGTGAAAGCGTTCAGTAGTAATTGTATCAAACTACTAGTCCGACGATATCGTCCGCCGATACTTGACTACAACGACACAGTGTGAAAGCGTTCAGTAGTAATTGTATCAAACTACTAGTCCGACGATATCGTCCGCCGATACTTGACTACAACGACACAGTGTGAAAGCGTTCAGTAGTAATTGTATCAAACTACTAGTCCGACGATATCGTCCGCGATACTTGACTACAACGACACAGTGTGAAAGCGTTCAGTAGTAATTGTATCAAACTACTAGTCCGACGATATCGTCCGCCGATACTTGACTACAACGACACAGTGTGAAAGCGTTCAGTAGTAATTGTATCAAACTACTAGTCCGACGATATCGTCCGCCGATTCTTGACTACAACGACACAGTGTGAAAGCGTTCAGTAGTAATTGTATCAAACTACTAGTCCGACGATATCGTCCGCCGATACTTGACTACAACGACACAATGTGAAAGGATAAAGTTTGAGAGCCACAGCCGCCGCGAAGATCAACAAAGCCAAACGTTTGATTAATATTTGACATTTCTTTCTTCGTGTTGCCAGATTAAAACGCTCCGACTCGCCACCTCATACATCTCATACCTGCTGAAGGTCCTGGAGACCGACGGGGAGCCGGTTGGCGGGTTTAGAGCTGATCTCCATCACACACCGCCGAGGAGGAAGACTGCCGATCCTAATGCTCAGGTAATAAGAGATATTATTGCATCTTATCTTTGTGGGGGGAGCGAGTGATCATGCTCATCCCCAGCAAAGGGAAGATCTTCCAGCCAGGCGGGTGTCATGCCTGGGGAACCGCGGCTCCAACTGTTCTAGTTGGAAACTTATATATACTGCAATGCGCTTGAAAACTCTTATGGCGCGATTTAGGTTCTCGTGTATTTGTACTCAAACTTCGCATTTGTTAGCGAGTAGCGCCATCTATGAGCGAGTGGAGAAACGCTGCTACATCTTGTTGTGGCATTATTGGGTCCGGTTGCCCGTCGCACGTCAACCCTTGGGATCTTTTGTGCCGCCCTGGCCCTTATGCTCTACGTACCTGACTCCTCAAATACTCCCTGAACAAGCCGGCAGATCTTGCCCATGGGGAAAAGCTTTTTTTTAAGATATTTTTGCATAATAAAGGAGGAGCTCGTGGCACAGTTGCTATGGCGCATATCATTCGATCAGCGAAGTAAAGCAACCATAAGCCTAGCCAGTAGTTCCCTCCGTGCCTCGGAGAGCACGTTAAGCCGTCGGTCCCGGTTGCCAATTTAACATCTTTGGCAATCGTTACAGGTCAGTCAGAGGCCTAAGAGAGTCTGACAACTGGTTTAACCCAGATTGCCGATTCTCGAAAAAGGGGTTGCGAAGGTCAGATGGCAGTCGCTTCGTATAAAAATCAGGTGATCAGCCACATCGGGTTGAATCAAGTGCCGACCACAAAAGACATGGGATTAAGGCCAGGGAGATGATTTTTGCATAATAAAGATGATTCGTTTTTATTTGCTCACTGCCACGTTATACATGTTTTATTGCAAACTGGCGGACGTCACGCGGTTTCCCGCGTAGTTCCCGTTCCCGTAGGAGTACGGAGATAAAATATAGCCTATGTTACTCGCTAATGATGTAGCTATCCATTGCTGAAAGAATTTTCAAGATCTGTCAAGTAGTTTCGGAGCCTATTCAATGCAAAGAAGCTGTACAAGCCAAGTATGTAGGTTACAGACTTACAGTAGCAGTGTATTATAATACTGATAGATGGGGCTAAAAATACTGTGAATCACGCTATAGAGATTCTCTCCGGTATACATCTATACAGATAAATAAAATTGAAGTGTCTGTTTGTAATTCTAAAATAACAGCTTTTCACTAAATGCATATGAAAGTATACACGCTACCGACACTAAAAACCAAGTTTTACAATTTTTCTCTGTTTCTCTGTCTGTCTGTCTGTTTGTTCCGGGTAATCTCTGAAACGGCTGGATGGATTTTAACGGGGGTCCAGTTCAATCTAGCGGAGCTGATTTTCAGTGTGACCAGTTGAGTGGCGCACGACGTCAGCCAAGAAACAATATACTAATAAAATGAAGTACACTTCAATTTTATTTATCTGTATAGATGTCAAAAACATAAATATAAGTCAAATGAAAACCGGAGTCGCGAGCACAAGCTTGTAGTATTATATATAGTAATTATTTCTCAATTATTTAAACAAATGTTTTGTGTTTGTAATAGCAATTGTTTCTCGAGAATTCTTGAAGTTATGAAGTTATATTTGAAGATGTTAATAAAATTAATCTTCTGATATATTTAATGAGAGTTTACACCTATGCTTTTTTTTAATCTATACATCTATACAGATAAATTAAAATTGAAGTGTCTGTTTGTAATTCCAAAATAACAGCTTTTCATTAAATGCATATGAAAGTATACACGCTACTGACACTAAAAAACCAAGTTTAAAATTTTTTCTCTCTGTGTCTGTCTGTTTGTTCCGGGTAATCTCTGAAACGGCTGGACGGATTTTAACGGGACTTTCACTGGTAGGTAGCTGATGTTTCAAGGAGTAACTTAGGCTACTTTTATTTATTAAAAATATTAGGGTTCCGCCACAATAAGGATGGAACTAAATCTACGCGGGTGCACAGCTATTTTAATAGAAGTGTTTACGCATTCCAAAAGGATGTCTGGACTGTGTCTCGGAATTACCTTAGAATTGGGCAAAACGTTAAAGTAAACAAGGGAAGTTGTTAACTTTAATTATAAACACTAGCTGCGCGTGCACGTGGCAGGTAAACGATTCCCCCGAAACGATTGCCCCGCGGTCTCACCCGCGTAAATCTACTTTCATGGGTGGCTCGCGGTATCAAAATATAAAAAAAAAAATTAATAAAAGTAGCCTAAGTTACTCCTTGAAACATCAGCTACCTACCAGTGAAAGTCCCGTTAAAATCAGTCCAACCGTTTCAGAGATTACCCGAAACAAACAGACAGACAGACAGAGATAAATTTTAAAACTTTGTTTTCAGTGTCAGTCGCGTGTATACTTTCATATGCATTTAATGAAAAGCTGTTATTTTCGAATTACAAACAGACACTTCAATTTTAACTATCTGTATAGATACAGATTTTCGTAGCAACAATGATCTACGAATAAACAGACGAAACCGCAGTATTAAAGCAGTATTTCGCCTTCAAAAACCAGATCTGTTTCGCGATAATTCACTCTATTAGTAGATAGCGGCGGGCCATGTGGCAAACTGTAATTGTATTAGCTGTGTGGATCAAGAGAATAAGCGATAGCGGGTTACAAAACATACGCTCAAGCCTATAATAATATACGATATAATAATTATGATCGCGGCTAATCTCAACGAGGATCAGCCATGTACGCAGGAGATATTATAGTGCACAAGTGTGTTCAAACACAGGTGCACTCTTTATTCCCTCACTCTCATAGTGGGATGGGAGGCAATCCGACACGACCGGAGGGAGATCATGCGTAGTTTCCGAGGCACGGGGGTATAAACACCGCCAACTTCCAAACTCCGGGCATTTTATTGTGAATTTCTTGACAGAAAAACCCAATATAAATTTTTGACCCGACCCGGGAATCGAACCCAGGACCTCGTGATCGGCCTACTAACCAATAGACCAACGAGGTAGTCAAATTAAAAACAAGCACACACCTATTTTCCCCGAAGTTGTAGGTAGAGCGGTAATAACAACGTATTAAGCATGGTGCCTTCTGGTTGATATTCAGAGCGAGCTATGGAAAAGCTATGCTCGGAATTTCTCTGAAGAATAGGATTCTAAGTCAAAGTCATTTGAAAATTCTTTCAGCAATGGATAGCTACATCATCAGCGAGTAACATAGGCTATACTTTATCCCCGTACTCCCACGGGAACGGGAACTACGCGGGTGAAACCACGTGACGTCCGCTAGTAGTGAAAATTAAAATGAAAATGATTTATACAGTTTAGGCCCTGGTAAGGCACTTATAAATGTCGAAGAATTGACCACCGGTTCGGAAACTAGCCTTCCGGTTGTTCTCAACCGGCAAGAAACTCAGCTGGCATCATGAACATTTCATTACACAGTAAATAATGATAATTACAATAAAAAACATTTAAAGATCCCTACTAATATTATAAATGCGAAAGTAACTCTGTCTGTCTGTTACGCTTTCCCGCTTAAACCTCTCAACCGATTTTGATGAAATTTGGCACAGACAATCTTTAGACCCTGAGAAAGGACATAGGCTACCTTTTATTAAAAATATTAGGGTTCCGCGACAATAAGCATGAAACTAAATCTATGCGGGTGAAACCGCGGGGCACAGCTAGTATTCTATATACAGTGCAACCTTAATATAACGTATCTCAATATAACGACTTCCTCGACTTAACAAATTCTTCGTAATCCCCTTGAATTGTCCATAAGAGTCAATATAAAATATACCTTTACATTGCGAACATTCTTTGCGTACAACCTCTTTATAACGAATTTCAACTATCAAGAAAAAGTATTCATACCTCTAAATAACGATATTTGCCAACCAAAACCTTTATATAAAGTCTCCACCAATAATATAACTCTTAATCTTATAATGTGATTCATGTCTCGACATGTTTCGACACGCTTTTGTTTGTATAGTAATCATTGTTGTTTTGATGGCAAGTAATGTAAACACCTCTGCTCGTCACTATTGTTAAAGATTTAATATGGTTATGGTGATAAAATGGCTCAGAAACGTAAAAGGTGTTCCTTATTGGTCGGAGGTGAATAAAACTATTATTTTACCTCTTTATAACGAATTACTTGATATTACGAATATTTTCTTGTTCCCCTCCGATTTGTTATATCGAGGTTGCACTGTATTATTAGTTTATAACTTACGCCATACACCATTACACAGGGCAGGCGAAACATTAGGAAAATTGTTCTTTTATTACACGCGGAGCGATAATTGTATGAAATCAACTCCGAATCGCTTTATAGCTACGTAAATATAACATTTGGAGATTTATTTATGCTTCAATATTATTTTTAAGTTAGTTCAGAACTGGGGCCCAACCATGAGCTCTTATTGCAATGTTAATTCAGTTGTGCGACAGTGACAGATGTATACACGTCACATACATCTGTCTCATAAATGAGTGAAACTATCATGGCAATAAGAGCTCGTGATAAGGCCCCTGAACCGAAATAAAATAGTATCATTTGGGAAGCAGTATCTATCTCTTCCCTTCTTATATATAACTAGCTATGCCCCGCGGTTTCTTATGGTTTCGGAAACCTAATATTTTTAATAAATAAAAGGTAGCCTATGTCCTTTCTCAGGGTCTAAAGATTGTCTGTGCCAAATTTCATCAAAATCGGTTGAGAGGTTTAAGCGGGAAAGACTAACAGACAGACAGAGTTACTTTCGCATTTATAATATTAGTAGGGATTAGTAGGGACTAGCAGACGTCACGCGGTTTCACTCGCGTAGTTCCCGTTCCCGTGGGAGTGCGGGGACAAAATATAGCCTATGTTACTCGCTGACAAACAAACAAGCTAATTTCTCTTTATATTATTAATATAGAAAATGAATCCCCATTTCCCTTGGTCACGGCATCACGCGTCAACGGCTGGATGGATTTTAACGGGACTTTCACTGGCAGATAGCTGATGTTTCAAGGAGTGTTTTAGGCTAATTTTATTTAGTAACTAGCTGTGCCCCGCTGTTTCACCCGCGTAGATTCTAATTTCATAGCTACCCGCGAATCCCTAATGTTTCAAAAAAATCTAAGTTACTCCTTGTAACATTAGCTATCTGTTAGTGAAAGTCCCGTTAAAATTCGTCCAGCCGTTTCGGAGATTATCCGGAACAAACAGACAGACAGAGAAAAATTTTAAAATTTTGTTTTTCTTTGTTAGTAGCGTGTATACTTTCATATGCATTTAGTGAAAAGCTGTTATTTTGGCATTACAAACAGACACTTCAATTTTATTTATCTGTATAGATAAACACGTGAAACTAAATCTACGCGGGTGACACCGCGCACATATAGTCTTCTTTCAAATAAAAAAGAACAATCGAAATCGGTTCACCCAGTCAAAATCTCTGAGGTAACAAACATAAAAAACAGTTGAATTGATAACTTCCTTTTTTGAAGTCGGTCAAAAAGCATAAATAAGTGATTATGCATCTAAATATGCATCCACTTGAAATATTCACTTGGGAATCAAACGGGTATGCGCAGCGCATGTGCACAAGATAACGAATGCACTCGCAGGCGCCTGACTACTTACTCCATGCAGACAAGTGTACTTCACTGTATATTTAGGTCGGACTTCAAGTTTCAAGGCGCACAAGTTATGTCCAAATAATCTGAAACACTAATTAGTAATTTATAGTTGAAAATTAGATAATTATAGATACAATATCTGTGCCCCGCGGTTTCACCCTCGTAGATTTAGTTTCTTCGTTATTTTCGCGGATCCCTAATATTTTTTATAAATAAAAGTAAGTTGCCTAAGTTACTCCTTGAAACATCAGCTACCTACCAGTGAAAGTCCCGTTAAAATCCGTCCAGCCGTTTCGGAGATTACTCGGAACAAACAGACAGACAGACAGACGGACAGAGAAAAATTTAAAAGATTTGGTTTTTTAGTGTCAGTATCGTGTATACTTTCATATGCATTCAGTGAAAAGCTGTTATTTTGGAATTACAAACAGACACTTCAATTTTATTTATCTGTATATATGAAGGAGCCGTGGTGGCCTCGGGGTTAGAGCAGTCGCCTGCTACGCAAGCGACGCAAGTCCGAATTCCAGCGGGGCCTGTACCTATGAGTTTTTCTAAAAACTTATGTACAGTGATTTCACACCACGTGCTTTACGGTGAAGGAAAACATCGTGAGGAAACCTGCATATTAATAAGTAATTCAAACACGTATGTATAGTGGCTGAGACGGCGATAGACTCACCATCTGTCACGTTGGCACTTAAACATATTCGGTGAAATGTGGGTGTTGAAAATTACAACACCTCTGCCTACCCCTTCGGGGAATACAGGCGTGAGCCTATGTATGTATGTATATGTAGAATAACGTAGATTTTATTTCTTTCTTAAAAAAATCTTTAGGCAATTTTTTACGCACGGGCTTAACCCACGTGGATTAAATTTAAACATTCTCAGCTCGAAACCAACTAACGGACAGAGAAAAGAATAAAAAAAAATTGTATTTTTATGTCTGTACCGTATATACTTCCATATGCATTTAGTGAAAAGCTGTTATTTTAGAATTACAAACAGACACTTCAATATTATTTATCTGTAGATGTAACAATGACGTCATCGTAGGGTCCCATATCTTCCGACTCGAAGCTCTCAGCTATACCGAGTAATATAGCATGTTTTTTGTTACAGGGTTCGGACAAGAGGGGAAAGGGCAGAACCGGCTGGCCTCAGCACGTCTGGGCCTTAGAGTTGAAGACAGAACAGAGTCTGCAAACCTAAGAAACTGAACTGCATGAATTTTGTAGCTGTGCCCTGCGGTTTCACCCGCGTACATTTAGTTTCATGCTTCATGTCGCAGAACCCTAATCCCTACTAATATTATAAATGCGAAAGTAAATCTGTCTGTCTGTTACGCTTTCCCGCTTAAACCACTCAGCCGATTTTGATGAAATTTGGCACAGACAATCTTTAGACCCTGAGAAAGGACATAGGCTTTTATTTATTAAAAATATTAGGTTTCCACAACCATAAGGATGAAACTAAATCTACGCGGGTGAAACCGCGGGGCACAGCTAGTATTTTTAATAAATAAAAGTAGCCTAAGTTACTCTTTGAAACCTCAGCTACCTGCCAGTGAAATTACCGTTAAAATCGGTTCAGTCGTTTCAGAGAGTTGCCGGAATAAACAGACAGACAGAAAGATCTTTTGACGAAAAAGTTTTTTCGTTATGTCAGTATCGTGTATACTTTCATATGCATTTAGTGAAAAGCTGTTATTTTTGAATTACAAACAGACACTTCAATTGTATTTATCCTATCACTAGTTTGCCACCGTTTTCGCAATCTATAGGCGCTAGCGTCACCATCGAATATTTGTATGAGAAACTAGCTGTGCCCCGCGGATTCACCCGCGTAGATTTAGTTTCATCCTTATTGTCGCGGAACCCTAATATTTTTAATAAATTGAAGTAGCCTAAGTTACTCCTTGAACATCAGCTACCTACCAGTGAAAGTCCCGTTATAATCCGTCCAGCCGTTTCAGAGATTACCCGGAACAAACAGACAGACAGACAGAGAAAAATTGTATAACTTGGTTTTTTAGTGTCAGTAGCGTGTATACTTTCAGATGCATTTAGTGAAAAACTGTTAATTTGGAATTACAAACAGACACTTCAATTTTATTTATCTGTAGTATAGATGTGTAGATTGTACAGCGCCTCCAAGCGGTGACGTGAAGAGCTAAAATATGTCATACAAATATTAAGGGAGACGCTAGCGAGTATAGGTTACGAACGGTGGCAATCTCGTGATAGGGGTGTATGTATAGAGTATAGATAAGATATTATTTAGTTAAGTGAATGTTGTACTTAATTATTATAATCTTAAGGTGTATTATCGACTGTACCAAAGACTATGTGCCAAATTAAATAATTATTTAATAAAATATGTTCAATATATGCGTTTTTTTTCCTCTCTCCCTGGCACTTGATTCAACCCGATGTGGCTCCATGTTAGTCACAATCAACTTATTAACTCCTTGTCCGTTATGTGCGCCTGGTACTTCGTGTACCATATCATCATCTCCCTGGCCTTATCCCATACATTGTTGGGGTCGGCACTTGATTCAACCCGATGTGGCTCCATGTTAGTCACAATCAACTTATTAACTCCTTGTCCGTTATGTGCGCCTGGTACTTCGTGTACCATATCATCATCTCCCTGGCCTTATCCCATACATTGTTGGGGTCGGCACTTGATTCAACCCGATGTGGCTCCATGTTAGTCACAATCAACTTATTAACTCCTTGTCCGTTATGTGCGCCTGGTACTTCGTGTACCATATCATCATCTCCCTGGCCTTATCCCATACATTGTTGGGGTCGGCACTTGATTCAACCCGATGTGGCTCCATGTTAGTCGCAATCAACTTATTAACTCCTTGTCCGTTATGTGCGCCTGGTACTTCGTGTACCATATCATCATCTCCCTGGCCTTATCCCATACATTGTTGGGGTCGGCACTTGATTCAACCCGATGTGGCTCCATGTTAGTCACAATCAACTTATTAACTCCTTGTCCGTTATGTGCGCCTGGTAGGTACTTCGTGTACCATATCATCATCTCCCTGGCCTTATCCCATACATTGTCGGGGTCGGCACTTGATTCAACCCGATGTGGCTCCATGTTAGTCACAATCAACTTATTAACACATTATTATTTTTGTCACAAGTGATCGCGTCGACGTAAACGCAGATTTTTCTATGGGTTCACAATAGTGTCATGTTTAGGCCGACAGAGGCGCTGTTCCGATCCTATACAAATCTGCGTTTACGTTGACGCGGTGACTTGTGACGTGGGCAGTCATCTTTAATTCTTTAAAGATGCTATTATCGTAACAGCAATCCATCTTTCCAATTCAATACGCTCCAAACACCAATTCGTAGTAAATACTTCAAAGAAACAAGACATGATCTCTATAAAACAGATTAGGGAGATACACCTACAATACGGTATTTTTGGGGCGCCGGCAACCATGAGTTTAAACCGTTTTAGGACATTTCATACAATCTAAATATATATAGGGTGTCGGAGAAAAAGGAACAGTTGTCTTCTAGAAGTTGTAGGGTTTTATGAATATATCACTATGTTGAAGTCGTAAAATATCTAGCTCCAACGATAACGTAGTTATAAGCTATAACCGAAGAGCTCGCGGCCTTAAGCGATTGAATGAACGCGCGGCCGCGTTTACCTACATTACGTACGCGGTCATTAATCTTTTTTAATTAAGGAGAAGGTTAATGGTTTCGAAAATTGGTTAAGGGGTTTTTTTCAGGATTTATTAGTGGGAGAAAAAAAATAAAAACGTAGTTAGATTTCACGTGAATAACTCTACGTTACAGCTGATTTTTGTCATAATAATTTTAATGGCTTCCTAAAATTATACCCTATCACACATTTTAAGAGCTGTCCCGAATTCCTAGACACCCTGTATATATACAATACATATATAACTCAAAGGTGACTGACTGACATAGTGATCTATCAACGCACAGCCCAAACCACTGGACGGATCGGGCTGACATTTGGCATGCAGGGACATGTTATGACGTAGGCATCCGCTAACAAAGGATTTTGATTAATTCTACCCCCAAGGGGATAAAATGGGGAATGAAAGTCTGTATGAAACTTTTTCAATTTTAAACTGGGGCCCAACCATGAGCTCTTATTGCAATGATAATTCAGTTGTGCGACAGTGACAGATGTATACACGTCACATACATCTGTCTTATAAATGAGTGAAACTATCATGGCAAAAAGAGCTCGTAGTAAAGCCCCTGATCAGGCTGAGACTATGCATGCATAATCTATACATCTATACAGATAAATAAAATTTAAGTGTCTGTTTATAATTCCAAAATAACAGTTTTTCACTAAATGTATATGAAAGTATACACGCTACTGACGCTAAAAAAACAAGTTTTAAAATTTCTCTCTCTCTCTGTCTGTCTGTCTGTCGGTTTGTTTGTTCCGGGTAATATCTGAAACGGTTCGACCGATTTTAACGGGACTCACTGGCAGGTAGCTGATGTTTCAAAGATTAACTTAGGCTACTTTAATTTATCAAAAATATTAGGGTACCGCGACAATAAGGATGAAACTAAATCTACGCGGGTGAAACCGCACAGCTAGTTTTTAATAAAAATATACCCTTTATATTATCCCATTCGTTCATAAACCATGGTGACCGTAGCTAGCACACGCCAGCCGTGCACATGGCCCGGACACGGCGCGAGGTACAAATAACAAGTTTATTGACAACACGGGAAGCTATTGATGCTTTGAAATATCAGTTCTTTTGGAAATAATCTATTTTTAGCGTGTCTGAAAATGTCGTATCATGTATACATATACATACAGATAAATAAAATTTAAGTGTCTGTTTGTAATACCAAAATAACAGCTTTTCACTTAATGCATATGAAAGTATACACGCTACTGACACTAAAAAACCAAGTTTTAAGTCTTTCTGTTCGTTCCGGGTGGGCTGGACCGATTTTAACGGGAATTTCACTGGCAGGTAGCTGATATATCAAGGAGTAACTTAGGCTACTTTTATTTATTAAAAATATTAGAGTTCCGCGACAATAAGGATGTAACTAAATCTTCGCGGATGAAAACGCAGGGCACAGCTAGTTTAAATAAAAAATCGTGTTCTCGTGAGCAAACCCTTTCATTTGATATCTATAGTGTGGTAGTGCAGAAAAGCTAGTCTGCCATCATGGATGGCTGGCATTCTCATCAAAGTCAAAGTCTTTATTCGATTAGACTTCTTACAAAGTACTTTCAAATCGTCAGAATGCCATAATTACACAGTATTATACATGCTACCGCCAGGTTCGGAAGGTTGCTTTTACTGACAACAACCTGGCAAGGAACTCAGTAAATACTCTAGACTCTAGAGAAATAATTTTAAACGTGTTTTTTTTGTCACAGCCGTATACTTAGTGAAAAGCTATTATTTTGGAATTACAAACAAATTTATACACATGCATACATTCATAATATCCTCACGCCTGTATTCCCCTCGGGTGTAGGCAGAGGTGTTGTAATAACAATACACACTTTTCACACAAGATGATTAAGTGCCAACGTGACAGATGGTGAGTCTATCGCCGTCTCAGCCACTACACATAGGTGTTCGAATTACTTCTCAGACATATGCAGGTTTCCTCACGATGTTTTCCTTCACCGTAAAGCTATGTGTGAAATCACTGCACATTATTTTTAGAAAAACTCATAGGTACAGACCCCGCTGGGATTCGAACTTGCGTCGCTTACGTAACAGGCGACTGCTCTAACCCCACGGCTCTTTTATGTATGTAGATTTGGTCTAGATTCCATACTGGTTACTAAGCTTATATTGGTACCTGGTTGACCGAACTGTGCTCGGTTTCTTTTTCTCACAAGAAACTAAACTTTTCCCACACAAGAAAAAAACTTGACGGTTTCTCAAAAAAGCTAGTAGAAAAAAAAGAACCAATAGAAAAAAATCGAACCGGTGAACGTCAGTCTCGAACCGGGGTACTCTAGTTTCGTTATCACCTCGTAAGCTGACAGCCTCACCTCTGAGCTATCATAACTTGACAGTTGTCGGCGAAATTTACTGTCGTATTGTTTTGATATTTTATGAGTTTTTAAGTGCATGAAAACATGGTCAAAACGATGTTTTCTGAAAGTGAAACCTAGCTAGATCAATTTTTTGCCCCCGAAACCCCCTACATACAAAATTTCATGAAAATCGTTGCAGCCGTTCCCGAGATCCAGATTATATATATACAAGAATTGCTCGTTAAAGGTCTCATAATCTCATCTCCCTGGCCTTAATCCCATGTATTTGTGGCACTTGTATCAACCCGATGTGGCTGATCACCTGATTTTTATACGAAGCGACTGCCATCTGACCTTCGCAACCCCTTTTTCGAGGAAAATCGGCAATCTGGGTTAGACCAGTCGTCAGACTCTCTTAGGCCTCTGACTGACCTGTAACGATTGCCAAAGATGTTAAATTGTCAACCGGGACCGACGGCTTAACGTGCTCTCCGCGGCACGGAGGGAACTCGGGCGGTCACCTATCCAACTACTGGCTAGGCGTATGGTTGCTTAACTTCGCTGATCGAATGATATGCGCAATAGCAACTGTGCCACGATCTCCTCTCGTTATATACTGTGACATCAATTCAAACTGTAACTAATTAACTATCTAATAGTGAACATGCGTAATCATGAATTGACACAGGTGATGTGCGATGTTTTCTTATAATTTGTAATTGAAACCTTATTTATTCATAACACATTATATCTATATATATCATAAACTGCCAAGGTTACGCTGTGACTTTGCCTGCTATGAATAGAAAGAAAATCGAATTCTATACATGCAAATAAAATAAATTTAAGTGTCTGTTTGTAATTGCAAATTGACAAAGTTTGATATTCATGTGAAAGTTTATAAGGTACTTACTTTTAAACCCTGAGGACGTCACGCGGTTTCACCCATGTAGTTCCCGTTCCCGTGGGAGTACGGGGATAAAATATAGCCTATATTAATCAGTGATAATGTAGCATTCTAATGGTGAGAGAATTCTTAAAAGCAAACTTTCCTCTTAATAAATAGTATAGACTAGCTGTGCCCCGCGGTTTCACTCGCGTAGATTTAGTTTGATCTTTATTGTCGCGGAACCCTAATATTTTAATAAATAAAAGTAGCCTAAGTTACTCCTTGAAACATCAGCTACCTGCGAGTGAAAATCCCGTTAAAATCCATCCAACCGTTCACGCGTGATGCCGCGACCAAGGGAAATGGGGATTCATTTTTATATATAAGATTCTACTGTACGTGTGTATGTAACTAAACTCCTAAACGGCTGGACCGATTTGAGTGAATGTTATTAATGCGTTTGTTATAAATGTGAAATCGGGGTCGGATTAAGTGTTATCGGGTCGCTCACTTCCCTCTATAATGGTTGAGGAGGGCGATGGCTGTCATTCTCGTCATACTTGTGAACAGGTGCTGCTTGTGGGGGCTGCTCATCTCAAGCTACGCATTTACATATAAGTACAACTACTAGACTTTACTTTATGTTAATTTTTATCGACATTTGTGCATTGCATCAGTGTCCATGGGCTTACCAGGTTTCTTGCCAGGTTGTTCTCAGTAACAGCAACCTTCCGAACCTGGCGGTAGCATGTATGTAATTATGGCATTCTGATTTGATAGTACTTTGTAAAAAGTCTAATCTAATAAAGATATTTTTGAGAATGAATTTAAAGGAATTCAGGCGTGAGCATATGTATTGCAAGTCTAATAAGCGTGAACTTAGGACGATGCCCTGTGGAACAAATAAACGGTTACCGTCAAATGCGTTTTTAAATACACATCGTAAATCAAACTAATGAATATATTGTAAATAATTATGTTATTGCAACTAATAATATTTGTTTAGTAGCAATTATATTCTTTGCTGTGCTATAAAATGCTATGATCGGTGATGATTAGCAAGTTCATCACAAGCCGTTGCAATGAAGATACCAATTATATTGGCGGTAAGTAATCTATACATCTATACATCTATACAGATAAATATAATTGAAGTGTCTGTTTGTAATTCCAAAATAACAGCTTTTCACTAAATGCATATGAAAGTATACACGCTACAGACAACGAAAATCCAATTTTTAAAATTTTTCTGTCTATCTGTCTGTATGTCTGTTTGTTTTGGGGTAATCTCCAAAACGGCTGGACCGATTTTAAAGGGACTTTCACTGGTAGGTAGCTGATGTTTCAAGGAGTAACTTAGGCTACTTTTATTTATCAAAAATATTAGGGTTCCGCGAAATGAAGTGTGATACTAAACTGCGGGAACAGCTAGTTATATATATTTTAACTAGATGTGCCCCGCGGTTTCACCCGCGTAGATTTTGTTTCATGGGTGTTCCGCGGATCCCTTATGTTTTTTAAATGAAAAGCAGCCTAAGTTACTTCTTATAACATTTGGTAACTGCCAGTGAAAGTCCCGTTAAAATCGGTCCAGCCGTTTCGGAGATTACCCGGAACAGACAGACAGAGAAAAAATGTATAACTTGGTTTTTCAGTGTCAGTAGCGTGTACACTTTCATATGCATTTAGTGAAAAGTGTCTGTTTGTAATTCCAAAATAACAGCTATTCTGTAAATGCATACCTATGAAAGTATATACGGATACAGATATAAAAAAAAAAAAATTTTTCTACTGACACTAAAAAACCAAGCTTTAAAATTTTGCTCTGTCTGTCAGTTTGTTCCGGGTAATCTCTGAAATGGCTGGACCGATTTTAGCGGGACCTTTACTGGCAGATAGCTAATGTTACAAGGACTAACTTAGGCTACTATCGTGGCAGCGGGAAAGCGTCACTGGCGTGAGAATAGCCTACACTAATATTAAAAAGAGGAAAGATTTGATTGTTTTTTTGATTGTTTGTTTGCATTGAATAGGCTCCGAAACTACTTGACTGATCTTGAAAATTCTTTCAGTAATGGATAGCTACATTATCAGCGAGTAACATGGGCTATATTTTATCCCTGTACTCCCACGGGAACTACGCGGGTGATTGACTTTAAAAATATATTTTTTTTCTTTTCAGGCTTACGCGGTGGTTGGGGCTATGTCCCACGCCTTGCCGAATCGTAAGTATCAATTCATAGCTATGCCGTGTTGTGCAGACAAAGTAACATTCTCTAGCGCTTACGCTAATAGAAACGATAAATGAAGGTATCTGACATATAGTTTAGCCAACTATACTATTTTCAACAGTATTACAGTTTTTCACTCAGCTATACTCTTTACTCATCTCCCTGGCCTATCTTATGTATTTGGGGTCGGCACTTGATTCCACCCGATGTAAATAAATTAAAAAAATACTGTTAATTTTTCTAAAATCTATACAGATAAATAAAATTGAAGTGTCTGTTTGTAATTCCAAAATAACAGCTTTTTACTAAATGCATATGAAAGTATACACGATACAGACACTAAAAAACCAAGTTTTAAAATTTTTCTCTGTCTATCTGTCTGTCTGTTTGTTCCGGGTAATCTCTGAAACGGCTGGACCGATTTAACGGGACTTTCACTGGTAGGTAGCTGATGTTTCAAGGAGTTACTTAGGCTACTTGTATTTATTAAAAATATTAGGGTACCGCGACAATAAGGAAGAAACTAAATCTACGCGGGTGAAACCGCGAGGCACAGCTAGTACTGTATAATATTCTTCACAAACTTGAATATACTTTATTACTTGTAAAAAAAGTTTGGCAACACCAGGGGCGGATCTTGAATTTGTGGGGCCCTGGGCTAATACTGCTTAGGGGACCTAATTACTCAACTAATTGCGATTTTGATAAGAAACTGTTTTCTGTAGTGATTTCGGTTGGGGGCCCTCTGAATTCGCGGGGCCCTGGGCTGCAGCCCAAAAAGCTTTTAAGTAGATCCGCCCCTGGGCAACACTAGTAACATATGTCATTCCCGTACAATTAATATCGAAGAAGCGAAGCGTGAGGATAATGTTACTTTGTCTACAGGCCTTTAATATACAGGATGTCGGGGAAAATAGGACAGCTGTTAAAATATGCGAGAGGGTATAATTTTAGGAAGCAAAATAAAATTATTATGACAAAATTTTATTTTTCAGTTTTCGAGTAATTGATTGACTGATTGACGTTCAAAGTTGACCATATCAAGACCTTACTTTCACATAAAAATCAGCTGTACCGTAGAGTTATTCACGTGAAATCTGACTACGTTTTTATTTTTTTTCTCCCGCTAATAAATCCTGAAATAATCCCATAAAACCAGTAACCTTCCTCTTAATTTAAAAAGTTTAATTACCACGTACGTAATATAGGTAAACGCGGACGCGCGTTCATTCAATCGCTTAAGGCCGCGAGCTCTTCGGCCCTTAGCAACCATAGCCTATAACTACGTTATCGTTGGAGCTAGATATTTTACGACTTCAACATAGTGATATATTCATAAAACCCTACAACTTCTAGAAGACAACTGTTCCTTTTTCTTCGACACCCTGTATAAACATTTTAACTGGTCCATTATTATTGTAGAGATCTATACCGTTAAAAGTACCTGGTTGACCGGGTTGCTCGGTGCTTTTTCTCACAAAAAACTAAACTTTTTCTCACAAAAGAGAACATCTTGAAAATTTCTCAAAAAAGCTAGAAAAAAAAGGAACCAAAAGAAAATAATCGAACTGGTGAACGTCAGTCTCGAACCGGGGTACTCTAGTTTCGTTATCACCTCGTAAGCTGACAGCCTCACCTCTGAGCTATCATAACTTGACAGTTGCAGACTCCAGCGCCAGTTATTTGAGTACTGCTAGAAAATTGAATCAGCAGTCTACACAAACAGCCAGAAGCATCACCCAGAACGCCGCACAAATCAGTGTGTCTATGGAAAATTCTTCTTCTGAATTTGAAGAAAGCAACTCATCATCAGCATCGAGCTACAGCGAAGAAGACAGTTCTTCTGAAGAAGACGAATCATCAAACAACGTACAAGCACAGCAATCAAGCCATAGCGAGAGACAGCAGTCGTCATATCAGCAATCTCAATATAGCAGAAGGGATTCCAGTCAAAATTCATCCAGTAATCAACAAAACGTGCAACAAACCAGCAAGAGTTCAAGAAGTAGCCAAACTTTAGCGAACAGCGGTTCTCAAAATGGCGGTAGTGGTTCTAACACAAGTCAAAATGATAGTGGGTCTAGTGCGGGAACTGGCAGTACTAATAGTGGAAGTGGCAATACTAGAAGTGGAGCCAGTAGTCACAATGGTAGCGGCAGAAATGCCAGTGGCAACAGTGGTTCCAGTCAAAATGATAGCAGTGGAACTGCTACGCGAAACGGATCCAAAACAGTATCTGGCGGTACCAACACTAGAAGTGGCAATAACAACTCTGGAAGTGGCGATACTAAGAATGGAGCTAGTAATGGTGGAGCTGGCGTTAATTCCAACACAAGGAGTCAAAATGGTAGCGGCAGCAGTGGTTCCAGCACAAACAATGTTCAAGAAACTAATCAACAGACAAGTGAGAAACATTCCAGCGCCTCAGATATTCGAAGGCGGAGTTCCAGTTCCCATACAAGTAGCACAAGTAGCCGCACCGCTGCAACTACTAGTACGAACAGTGGTTCCAGCACAGATGGTCAAAATGGTGGCGACAATGATGGTAGCACTGGCGGCGGTTCCAGCACAGATGGTCAAAATGGTGGCGACAATGATGGTAGCACTGGCGGCGGTTCCAGCACAGATGGTCAAAATGGTGGCGACAATGATGGTAGCACTGGCGGCGGTTCCAGCACAGATGGTCAAAATGGTGGCGAGAATGATGGTAGCACTGGCGGCGGTTCCAGCACAGATGGTCAAAATGGTGGCGACAATGATGGTAGCACTGGCGGCGGTTCCAGCACAGATGGTCAAAATGGTGGCGACAATGATGGTAGCACTGGCGGCGGTTCCAGCACAGAAAGTCAAAATGATAGCAGTGCAACAGATACGCGTAGTGGCACCAGTGTAGGAACTGGCGATAACAACTCTGGAAGTGGCGATACTAAGAATGGAGCTAGTAATGGTGGAGCTGGCGTTAATTCCAACACAAGGAGTCGAAATGGTAGCGGCAGCAGTGGTTCCAGCACAAACAATGTTCAAGAAACTAATCAACAGACAAGTGATAAACATTCCAGCGCCTCAGATATTCGAAGGCGGAGTTCCAGTTCCCATACAAGTAGCACAAGTAGCCGCACCGCTGCAACTACTAGTACGAACAGTGGTTCCAGCGGAAACAGTCAAAATGGTGGCGGCAATGGTGGTAGCACTGGCGGCGGTTCCAGCACAGATGGTCAAAATGGTGGCGACAATGATGGTAGCACTGGCGGCGGTTCGAGCACAGAAAGTCAAAATGATAGCAGTGCAACAGATACGCGTAGTGGCACCAGTGTAGGAACTGGCGATAACAACTCTGGAAGTGGCGATACTAAGAATGGAGCTAGTAATGGTGGAGCTGGCGTTAATTCCAACACAAGGAGTCAAAATGGTAGCGGCAGCAGTGGTTCCAGCACAAACAATGTTCAAGAAACTAATCAACAGACAAGTGAGAAACATTCCAGCGCCTCAGATATTCGAAGGCGGAGTTCCAGTTCCCATACAAGTAGCACAAGTAGCCGCACCGCTGCAACTACTAGTACGAACAGTGGTTCCAGCGGAAACAGTCAAAATGGTGGCGACAATGGTGGTAGCACTGGCAGCGGTTCCAGCACAGAAAGTCAAAATGATAGCAGTGCAACAGATACGCGTAGTGGCACCAGTGTAGGAACTGGCGATAACAACTCTGGAAGTGGCGATACTAAGAATGGAGCTAGTAATGGTGGAGCTGGCGTTAATTCCAACACAAGGAGTCAAAATGGTAGCGGCAGCAGTGGTTCCAGCACAAACAATGTTCAAGAAACTAATCAACAGACAAGTGATAAACATTCCAGCGCCTCAGATATTCGAAGGCGGAGTTCCAGTTCCCATACAAGTAGCACAAGTAGCCGCACCGCTGCAACTACTAGTACGAACAGTGGTTCCAGCACAGATGGTCAAAATGGTGGCGACAATGATGGTAGCACTGGCGGCGGTTCCAGCACAGATGGTCAAAATGGTGGCGACAATGATGGTAGCACTGGCGGCGATTCCAGCACAGATGGTCAAAATGGTGGCGACAATGATGGTAGCACTGGCGGCGGTTCCAGCACAGATGGTCAAAATGGTGGCGACAATGATGGCAGCACAGGCGGCGGTTCCAGCACAGATGGTCAAAATGGTGGCGACAATGATGGTAGCACTGGCGGCAGTTCGAGCACAGAAAGTCAAAATGATAGCAGTGCAACAGATACGCGTAGTGGCACCAGTGTAGGAACTGGCGATAACAACTCTGGAAGTGGCGATACTAAGAATGGAGCTAGTAATGGTGGAGCTGGCGTTAATTCCAACACAAGGAGTCAAAATGGTAGCGGCAGCAGTGGTTCCAGCACAAACAATGTTCAAGAAACTAATCAACAGACAAGTGAGAAACATTCCAGCGCCTCAGATATTCGAAGGCGGAGTTCCAGTTCCCATACAAGTAGCACAAGTAGCCGCACCGCTGCAACTACTAGTACGAACAGTGGTTCCAGCGGAAACAGTCAATATGGCGGCGACAATGGTGGTAGCACTGGCGGCGGTTCGAGCACAGAAAGTCAAAATGATAGCAGTGCAACAGATACGCGTAGTGGCACCAGTGTAGGAACTGGCGATAACAACTCTGGAAGTGGCGATACTAAGAATGGAGCTAGTAATGGTGGAGCTGGCGTTAATTCCAACACAAGGAGTCGAAATGGTAGCGGCAGCAGTGGTTCCAGCACAAACAATGTTCAAGAAACTAATCAACAGACAAGTGATAAACATTCCAGCGCCTCAGATATTCGAAGGCGGAGTTCCAGTTCCCATACAAGTAGCACAAGTAGCCGCACCGCTGCAACTACTAGTACGAACAGTGGTTCCAGCACAGATGGTCAAAATGGTGGCGACAATGATGGTAGCACTGGCGGCGGTTCCAGCACAGATGGTCAAAATGGTGGCGACAATTATGGTAGCACTGGCGGCGGTTCCAGCACAGATGGTCAAAATGGTGGCGACAATGATGGTAGCACTGGCGGCGGTTCCAGCACAGATGGTCAAAATGGTGGCGACAATGATGGCAGCACTGGCGGCGGTTCCAGCACAGATGGTCAAAATGGTGGCGACAATGATGGTAGCACTGGCGGCGATTCCAGCACAGATGGTCAAAATGGTGGCGACAATGATGGTAGCACTGGCGGCGGTTCCAGCACAGATGGTCAAAATGGTGGCGACAATGATGGCAGCACTGGCGGCGGTTCCAGCACAGATGGTCAAAATGGTAGCGACAATGATGGTAGCACTGGCGGCGGTTCGAGCACAGAAAGTCAAAATGATAGCAGTGCAACAGATACGCGTAGTGGCACCAGTGTAGGAACTGGCGATAACAACTCTGGAAGTGGCGATACTAAGAATGGAGCTAGTAATGGTGGAGCTGGCGTTAATTCCAACACAAGGAGTCAAAATGGTAGCGGCAGCGGTGGTTCCAGCACAAACAATGTTCAAGAAACTAATCAACAGACAAGTGAGAAACATTCCAGCGCCTCAGATATTCGAAGGCGGAGTTCCAGTTCCCATACAAGTAGCACAAGTAGCCGCACCGCTGCAACTACTAGTACGAACAGTGGTTCCAGCGGAAACAGTCAATATGGTGGCGACAATGGTGGTAGCACTGGCGGCGGTTCGAGCACAGAAAGTCAAAATGATAGCAGTGCAACAGATACGCGTAGTGGCACCAGTGTAGGAACTGGCGATAACAACTCTGGAAGTGGTGATACTAAGAATGGAGCTAGTAATGGTGGAGCTGGCGTTAATTCCAACACAAGGAGTCAAAATGGTAGCGGCAGCAGTGGTTCCAGCACAAATAATGTTCAAGAAACTAATCAACAGACAAGTGAGAAACGTTCCAGCGCCTCAGATATTCAAAGGCGGAGTTCCAGTTCCCATACAAGTAGCACAAGTAGCCGCACCGCTGCAACTACTAGTACGAACAGTGGTTCCAGCGGAAACAGTGAAAATGGTGGCGGCAATGGTGGTAGCACTGGCAGCGGTTCCAGCTCAGACAGTCGAAATGGTACCGGAAGTATTGCCAATGGTTCTAACACAAGTCAAAACGGTAGCAGTGGAACAGCTACG
The DNA here is from genome assembly GCA_964035505.1 of Watsonalla cultraria. Taxonomy (NCBI): domain Eukaryota; kingdom Metazoa; phylum Arthropoda; class Insecta; order Lepidoptera; family Drepanidae; genus Watsonalla; species Watsonalla cultraria. Next base: position 1,083,404 of record OZ037741.1, on the reverse strand, counting down.
CGTAGTGGGTCCAAATCAGTAACTGGTAGCGGTGGTGGAACCGACAATACCAGCTCTGGTAATAACGATAACGGGAATGGAGCCAGTAGCGGTGTAGCTGCGGGCAATTCCAACACCAGCAATCAAAGTAGAAGCCAAACTGCTAGCTCTAACAGTCATAATCGTAGTGGCAATGCTGCTAGTACCGGCAATGGTTCCAGAAGAAACGGTCAAAACGGTAGCCGCAATTCTGGAAGCACTGGCACCGCTGGTAAAAGGCGTCGTCAACGAAAAGGTGGCCATCGTCGATCAAGAACCGCTAGAGGACACCACTCTGAAAGTGAAAGTGGGCAAAGAAGACACTCCAGGCGTTCATCGACAAACATCGGCATAAATAGAAATTCTGGCCATGGAAGCAATACCCACAATCATGAGAAGTATTCCACAGCGACTAATAACAATAGTGGAAACAGCAGATCTTCGAGCGGACGGCGTCATCGTGGAAGAATGAGTAACACAAGCCATTCTCAGAACAACCACAATCATCAACACAGTGATAAATGTCATTCCTCGACAAACGGACAAGGAAATTCGAAAAGATCAGGTTCCATCGCACATAACCAAAATCAGTCAGGTCATGGTGGTTCACATGCTTCCAATGGTTTAAATAATCATCATTCAAGTGCATCAAGAGGACATGGTGATGGCCATGGCGGCTCCCACCATCAACTGTGAAGACTTTGAAACCGAAAATTACTAAGTACTGAGTTTAGATCTTAAAAAACTATTTTCTAAATTTTTTAACAATCATTTACCGACTCAGCAAGACCTTTCATTTGATACTTGTAAGTGCTGAAAAATGTCCGCCATCTTGAATGATCCGCCATATTGGAATGCGGCCACATAGCTAAGTATGCATTGTCATCGAAAATTTGGTTATATCCAAAATTAAGTTGCACTATTCCACTAGGACAAACATGCATGCCTGTAATCCCCTCCTCGTATGTATGTAGTACACCCACATTTCACCAGTAATGTTTAAGTCCCATGTAATAGAGGGCGAGCCTATTGCCAGTAACCGGCCACTAATTCAAACTCCGGGATGCTACTGGGGAATTACAGATGGAAAAATCCAATATCACTTTGCCCGATCCGGGGATCGATCCCAGGACTTCGTGTTCAGCAGAAGCGCTTGCGATCACTAGACCAATGAGGCAGTGAAATAAAATATTGCGTTAAGTAGGGGGAAAAGACATGAGTCAATTTAAAGACAGAGGCAAATGGAGGGAATTCGTTAGAGATTCTGACGAAGTTGAAACCAAAATCATCAATGATAATTATTGTTTGAGATCTAAAAGTAATTACTGGTATATTATTGATATACTTTCTTGATTTAAACGAGGTACCTATATACGATTTTGCATGATAAACGAATTCGAAAACTAAAGTTAGTTAATAAGCCCTTTCGACCACGAAATTCTAGTTTTATTTATTTTTGTAATAAGTTTTAAACGTGTTTGGACAGAATAAAAAAATTACAGCAATAGATTTATGTTTTTTTTAAGAAGGCTTACAGACAAATTACATTAATAGAAAATACAAAATAATAATAAAGATTACTATTAACAAGCTGTTGTTGTAACATGCTGTTTCATATAATCCTTGACCTAATATCTGCTACCCTAGACAAGCTAATAGCGGACGTCACGCGGTTTCACCGCCGTAGTTCCCGTTCCCGTGGGAGTACGGGGATAAAATAATCAGTGATAATGTAGCATTCAAATGGTGAAAGAATTTTTAAGAACTTTTGAACCAATTTGAGTATATTCATTCAGGTTTATTGATAGCTTTCAAAGACTGTAATTTTATGGTAAATTATGTTCCGTAGTCCAATCAAATTGATTCATGCATCAAGTTGATCAATTGACATAGTTATATCTAAGGATTAATACACTTTCAATGGAATTCGCGTATATTTCAACAATCTTTTTATTTTCTTGTAAGTACCTATCTTTTCCCTATACGTGCCCGACGTCCCGATTTTAAATCTATACAGATAAATAAAATTGAAGTGTCTGTTCGTAATTCCAAAATTACAGCTTTTAACTAAATGCATATGAAAGTGTACATGCTACTGACACTGAAAAACCAAGTTTTAAAATTTGTCTCTGTCTGTCTGTCCGTCTGTCGGTCTGTCTGTCTGTCTGTTTGTTCCGGGTCCAGCCGTTTCGGAGATCAGCCGAAACAAACAAACAGACAAACAGAGAAACATTTTAAAACTTGGTTTTCAGTGTCAGTAGTGTGTATATTTTCATATGCATTTAGTGAAAAGCTGTTATTTTGGAATAACAAACAGACACTTCAATTTTATTTATCTGTATTGGGTTCGAAAGTTGGAGACAATTTCTCTAAACAACTTTACTCTCATTTAATTTGTAAAAATGAAAATAAAAAACATTTGAATATATTCATTAATTTATTCGGCCTTATAAAAATCTAAATAGTACACATGTTAGGTAGTTGCCGTCACTAGATTTGAGCGCTCAGTAAGGAAAACTGCTCATGGATTTTTCGCGCCATCATCATCTCCCTGGCCTTATCCCATGTATTTGGGGTCGGCACTTGATTCAACCCGATGTGGCTGATCACCTGATTTTTATACGAAGCGACTGCCATCTGACCTTCGCAACCCCTTTTTCGAGAAAAATCGACAATCTGGGCTAAACCAGTTGTCAGACTCTCTTAGGCCTCTGACTGACCTGTAACGATTACCAAAGATGTTAAATGTAATTTTCGCTCCATACAAGACACAAACAATTAGCTATCATTACTGCGAATTCAAAGCCAGCGCTCAAAAGTAATGACGCCTATACATTAACTAGATATCAAATAGCTATAGTTAAATCCCTTGTTATTACATCCTTATCACTCGCTGCTAGAATACCTCAAACTTACCAATACCCACGTCTGTATTCCCCTCGGGTGTAGGCAGAGGTGTTGTAATAACAACACACACTTTTCACACAAGATGATTAAGTGCCAACGTGACAGATGGTGAGTCTATCGCCGTCTCAGCCACTATACATACGTGTTTGAATTACTTCTCAGACATATGCAGGTTTCCTCACGATGTTTTCCTTCACCGTAAAGCACGTGGTGTGAAATCACTGCACATAAGTTTTTAGAAAAACTCATTGGTACAGGCCCCGCTGGGATTGGAACTTGCGTCGCTTGCTACCACGGCTTTTACTATAAAACATACTAAGACAGTCTTTGGTTTAAAAGTAGCTCAATCTCTTTCTGAGATACGGATTTAAAAAGGGATATTTATTCAATAAAAACTTACTTAATAATATACAGGATGTCGGAGAAAAAGGAACAGTTGTCTTCTAGAAGTTGTAGGGTTTTATGAATATATCACTATGTTGAAGTCGTAAAATATCTAGCTCCAACGATAACGTAGTTATAGGCTATGGTTGCTAAGGGCCGAAGAGCTCGCGGCCTTAAGCGATTGAATGAACGCGCGCCCGCGTTTACCTACATTACGTACGCGGTCATTACACTTGTTAAATTAAGGGGAAGGTTAATGGTTTCGAAAAATGGTTTTATGGGATTTTTTCAGGATTCATTAGTGGGAGAAAAAAAAACGCAGTATGATTTCACGTGAATAACTCTACGTTACAGCTGATTTTTATGCGAAATATAATTAAAATATAATATAATAAGGTCTTGATATGGTCAACTTTGAAAATCAATTACTCGAAAACGGAAGAAAATATTTTTGGCGCAATAACTTTGATTGCTTCCTAAAATTATACCCTATCACATATTTTAAGAGCTGTCCCGGTTTCCCCGATATCCTGTATACAAGGAACAGTACTTAAAACTAATTAAAGGTAGAAAACTTGTCCCAAGTCGGTGTCTCTCGGGATCGTGCCAAGAAGGCTGGCAGCATTGCCACGTTGAATAGCAATGCTGATTCTCTGAGCGAGGTAACCCCAGCGCGCTTGGCACGAGAGGCTTCTAACATACGACGGGCATCTTTGAAACTTTAATTAGTTTTAAGTACTGTTCCTTGTATATATAATTAAGTTTTTATTGAATAAATAAACTAATCTCAAAAGCATACACCCCAAAAGGGATATTTAAGTCAGAGTTTAGTCAAGTCTTAGTTTAAACCATGTTTTGTAATAAGAATTGGATTCATAGAGCAACGAGCGAACAAGATTATCTTAATACTAAGTTAAGTATCTAGAAATACACACTCAATTGCCCATTTCACACAAAATTACATTTTACACACACGATCAAAGTTGCAAATTTAATCAGATTTGCACAATTGATCAAATATGCTCAAAATTCATCAGTGTTTCACACAATTGATCAAATTTTCACAATAATTATAAACATAAAAGGACTACAATTGCACATTTGATTAAATTTCCACACTTGATCTCAATTTTATCAGATTTGCACACTTCATCAAATTTGCACACAATTGTATACAACTGACTACAATAAAAATACAGTTGCATACAACTGATCACAATGGCACATTTGATCAGATTTGCACACAACTGTAACTCTATCACGAGTTTGTCACCGTTCTAGTAATCTACACTCGCTAGCGTATCCGCCGAATATTGGTATGAGAAATTGTACAGCGCCTCCAAGCAGTGACGTGAAGAACTAAAATGTATGACACATACAAATATTGCTGGTGACGAAAATGTTGCAAAACTCGTAATAAGCGTACTTTATCACAGTTGCACACTACATCAAACTTGCACACAACTGTCCACAGTTGCACACAACATCAAACTTGCACACAACTGTCCACAGTTGCAGACAACATCAAATTTGCACACAACTGATCACAGTTGCACACTACATCAAATTTGCACACAACTGCTTACAGTTCCACACAACATCAAATTTGCACACAACTGATCACAGTTGCACACAACATCAAATTTGCACACAACCGATCCCTTATCTAGCTCGATGTATTCTCAGGTGCCTCAAGGCACATCTGGCGGCGGTGCCCTTAGCTATGCGATAGTTCCTTCCGATGCCTTTAAATTGCCCACGACCGAACACTTCGACACACACACGGACACGACGACCGTCGGCTAGACGTTCCGGTTTGCTATATATAGAAAGATACATTGTTATAAATTCTTAAAAATGAAAATTATATACAGGTAATCTATACAGATAAATAAAATTGAGGTGTTTGTAATTCCAAAATAACAACTTTTCACTAAATGCATGTGAAAGTATACACGCTACAGACACTAAAAACCAAGTTTAATTTTTTTTCTGTCTGTCTGTTTGTTCCTGGTAATCTCTGAAACGGCTGGATCGATTTTAAAGGGACTTTCACTGGCAGGTAGCTGATGTTTTAACGCGTTCACTGCTAAGGACGCACCTGCGCGTCCAACTGTTAGAGGATTTACGAAGAAGTCGAAATTTCAGCAGTGAATGTGTTAAGGAGTAACATAGGCTACTTTTATTTATTAAAAATATTAGGGTTCCGCGACAATAAGATAGACACTAAATCTACGCGGGTGAAACCGCGGGGCACAGCTAGTTTCAAATATTATTATATTCCCATATTATACATGACATATGTCACGTGACTGATTTATGTCATTGCCATACATTTTGTATCGTTTCTATTAGCGCAAGCGCGAGAGAATGTTACTTTGTCTAGGGCTACAGAATCTAGAGTTTCTTGCCAGTTCTTCTCAGAAGGCTAGTTTCCGAACCGGTGGTCAATTCTTCGACATTCATAAGTGCCTTACCAGGGCCTGAACTGAATAAATCATTTTCATTTTCAATGAATAGCAGTTAAATTATATTACCCAAATTTAGCGGTGTCCGGTTCAGCTTCCAGCAGTTCTCTGACCGGTGACTTGGGTGCCGCTGCACTGAAGGCTTCCAATTCTGCACCCATTAGGTTCACATACGACCTCCAAACAGCACCCAGGGACATACCTGGGTAATTATAACACCCAAAATTAAAATCGAAATAAAATATTCAACACTAATAATAATTTCTTGGTTGCCCGCGGATATCTGTTTTAAAAATCGAAGTAGCCTAAGTTACTCATTGTAACATTAGCTATCCGTCAGTGAAAGTCCTGTTAAAATCCGTCCAGCCGTTTCGGAGATTATCCGGAACAAACAGACAGACACAAAGAGAAAAATAAAAAAAAATGGTTTTTAGTGTCAGTAGCGTGTATACTTTCAAATGCATTTAGTGAAAAACTGTTATTTTGGAATTACAAACAGACATTTCAATTTTATTTATCTGTATAGATATAGCGTAGTTCCCGTTCCCGTGGGAGTACGGGGATAAAATATAGCCTGTGTTACTCGCTGATGATGTAGCTATCCATTGAAAGAATTTTCAAGATCGGTCAAGTAGTTTAGACCTATTCAATGCAAACAAACAAACAATCAAATCCTTCCTCATTAGTGTAGTTTTTATACCTGAGTCAAGAAATATAGCTCCGGCGATGGATTCGAAGAGGTCACCCAACGCTTTCGGCACCTCAACGTCCTCTGCTTGCTCCATTTCATCTTCTTGTATTAAATAATGCTGAAATTACAAAAAATATATACACACACCATCCCAGAAGGGTTCCCGAAGGGGTATGCTAAATCTGTTGAAAATCGTTGGGAGCAGTTATTCGTGATTCAGATTCTATATATATACTAGCTGTGCCCCGCGATTTTGTTTCATGCTTCATGTCGCGACCCTAATATTTTTAGCAAATAAAATTAACCTAAGTTACTCCTTGAAAAATAAGCTACCTGCCAGTGAAAATCTCGTTAAAATCGGCCCAGCCGTTTCAGAGATTACCCGGAACAAACAGACAGACAGAGAAAAAATTTAAAACTTGGTTTTTTTAGTGTCAGTAGCGTGTATACTTTCATATGCATTTAGTGAAAAGCTGTTATTTTGGAATTACAAACAGACACTTCAATTTTATTTATCTGTATAGATGTCTATGTATGTTTTGTAAGTACTTTGTAAGAAATTTAATCAAATAAACATATTTTGAATTGAATTGACTATACATGTATGTATAGATAATTTTTTCTCTGAACCCCAGACCTCACGTTCCGGGGTAAAGTCAGCATACCACAAGACCACCGGGTGATAAAGTATTGTAAACTGACCTCTTCACTAATAGAATGTCCATTCTCCTCTTGTATTTTCACGTATTTTGTCAACACCTCGTTAAGACCGGGAGACATGTGACGGAAATATCTGAAATACAAACATTATATATATACGGGGTAACGGGAAAATAGGACAGCTGTTAAAATATGTGATAGGGTATAATTTTAGGAAGCAAATAAAACTATTATGACAAAAATATCTTCTTCTGTTTTCGAGTAATTGACGTTCAAAGTTGACCATATCAAGACCTTATTTTCGCATAAAAATCAGCTGTAACGTAGAGTTATTCACGTGAAATGTAACTACGTTTTTATTTTTTTTCTCCCACTAATAAATCCTGAAATAATCCTATAAAACCATTTTTCGAAACCATTAACCTTCTCCTTAATCAAACAAGTGTAATGACCGCGTACGTAATGCAGTTAAACGCGGGCGCGCGTTCATTCAATCGCTTAAGGCCGCGAGCTCTTCGGCCCTTAGCAACCATAGCCTATAACTACGTTATCGTTGGAGCTAGATATTTTACGACTTCAACATAGTGATATATTCATAAAACCCTACAACTTCTAGAAGACAACTGATCCTTTTTCTCCGACTGTATATACTAGCTGTGCCCCGCGATTTAGTTTCATGCTTCATGTCGCGGAGCCCTAATATTTTTAGCAAATAAAATTAACCTAAGTTACTCCTTGAAAGATAAGCTACCTGCCAGTGAAAATCTCGTTAAAATCGGCCCAGCCGTTGCAGAGATTACCCGGAACAAACAGACAGACAGACAGAGAAAAAACTTACTTATGAAATCCGTGCCTCGCAGCTAGAGTTGCGAAGATAGTATTATTGACTAGAGCTGATCTCAGGTCTGTCAAGGCACCCGGCGAATGTCTCCTTGGATCTTCGTACAGATGACGAGTGATTAGATAATCTGGTGAAATACCAACAAATTTCAAATTCAAATTCACAATCTTTAAGACTTTTAACAAAGCACTTTCAAATCGTCAGAATGATAATTATACAGGACTAGCTGTGCCCGTAGTTTCACCCGCGTAGATTTAGTTTCATGCTTCATGTCGCGGAACCCTAATATTTTTAATAAATAAAAGTAGCCTAAGTTACTCTTTGAAACATCAGCTACCTGTCAGTGAAAGTCCCGTTAAAGTCGGTCCAGCCGTTTCAGAGATTACCCGGAACAAACAGACAGACAGATAATAATTTAAAAATAATAATTTATCTGTATAGATTATACATGCTACCGCCAGGTTCGGAAGGTTGCTTTTACTGAGATGACATACGTGTTTGAATTACTTCTCAGACATATGCAGGTTTCCTCACGATGTTTTCCTTCACCGTAAAGCACGTGGTATGAAATCACTTGCTTGCGTAGAAGGCGACTGCTCAATCCACCGCGGCTTTTTATGTATAAAAACTAGCTGTACCCCGCGGTTTCACCCGCGTAAAATTAAATTTCATATAAACTTTCATCCCCTATTGTATCCCCTTGGGGGTAGAATTAATCAGAATCCTTTGTTAGCGGATGCCTACGTCATAACATCTACCTGCATGCCAAATGTCAGCCCGATCCGTCCAGTGGTTTGGGCTGGGCGTTGATAGATCACTATGTCAGTCAGTCAGTCACCTTCGAGTTTAGATTAAGATTTCTGATAAGGTCAAACTTACCAAGTATAGCATCCCCTAGGAACTCCAGCCGTTGGTAGCAGTCAGTCAGTCTGTTCCTGTGGTGAGACGCGTGGGTCAACGCCTGCAGCAGTAACGAACGGTCCCTGAACCGATACTGAAGAGTGCGCTCTAATGCTTCGTAACCTGAGAAATAAGGTCAAAAATAGGACAGCTGTTAAAATATGTGATAGGGTATAATTTTAGGAAACAAATAAAATTATTATGAAAAATATATCTTCTTCCGTTTTCGAGTAATTGACGTTCAAAGTTGACCATATCAAGACCTTATTTTCGCATAAAAATCAGCTGTAACGTAGAGTTATTCACGTGAAATCTAACTACGTTTTTATTTTTTTCCTCCCAATAATAAATCCTGAAATAATCCCATAAAACAATTTTTCAAAACCATTAACCTTCGCCTTAATTTAACAAGTGTAATGACCGCGTACGTAATGTAGGTAAACGCGGGCGCGCGTTCATTCAATCGCTTAAGGCCGCGAGCTCTTCGGCCCTTAGCAACCATAGCCTATAACTACGTTATCGTTGGAGCTAGATATTTTACGACTTCAACATAGTGATATATTCATAAAACCCTACAACTTTTACCTGATAACATCTGTTCCAACTCCCCTTCAGGATCTTCGATGTACCGCAGTAAGGGAGATGGGGGCGCCTTCAGCTCACCGAAGATTGGCTAAGGAGAGAATAATGTCACATACATTTTCAAAAATCAAAACTTCTGTCTGATAAGACTTCTTACAAAGTACTTTCAAATCATCAGAAGGACACAACAAATACATTATACATGACTAGCTGTGCCCCGCGGTTTCACCCGCGTAGATTTAGTGTCATGCTTATTGTCGCGGATCTCTAATATTTTTAATAAATAAGTAGCTAAGTTACTCCATGAAACATCAGCTGCCAGTGAGAGTCCCGTTAAAATCGGTCCAGCCGTTTCAGAGATTACCCGGAACAAACAGACAGACTGACAGACAGACGGACAGACAGACAGACAGAGAAAAATTTTAAAACTTGGTTTTTCGGTGTCAGTAGCGTGTACACTTTCATATGCAGTGAAAATCTGTTATTTTGGAATTACAAACAGACACTTCAATTTTATTTATCTGTATAGATTATAAATGTTACCACCGGGTTCGGAAGGTTGCTTTTGTTGAGAAGAACCCGGCGAGGAACTCAGTACATACTCTTTTCAAAAATATTAAACAGTAAAAAAAATCTATACAGATAAATAAAATTGAAGTGTCTGTTTGTAATTCCAAAATAACAGCTTTTCACTAAATGCATATGAAAGTATACACGCTACTGACACCGAAAAACCAAGTTTTAAAAATTTTCTGTCTGTCTGTCTGTCTGTTTGTTCCGGGTAATCTCCGAAACGGCTGGACGGATTTTAACGGGACTTTCACTGACGGATATCTAATGTTTCAAGGAGTAACTTACTTTTATTTATTACAAATATTAGGGTTCCGCGACAATGAAGATGAAACTTAATCTACGCGGGTAAAAAGTAAAATCGCTTACAAAAAGATATAAATAAGATTATTCGAAATAAATCTTACTATCGAATCTATAACATTCTCCTTTTTTGAAGTGGTTTAACATTACCTGTATCCATTGTCCGTTGAGTTTATAAGGTCTCAAAGACCCCACGGGTCTCCCTGGCCAGGGCCAGTGTTCGGGGAGCTTGTCCTCTGGGGAGCAGTCTTCCCACGACAGTGATGAGTCCGAAGGGGGGTCTAGGGGACGCTTGGGGGACGGAGGGGGGGATTTCTGCGAACAACACATTTTTGTCGGTAGAGGGAGACTTGAAAGAAATATGTGGAGATGGTTTGGACATATCGAAAGGATGAGCGAAGGGCGATTGACGAAACACATTTATAGAGCCGTGGTGGCCTCGGGGTTAGAGTCGCCTGCTACGCAAGCGACGCAAGTTCGAATCCCAGCGGGGCCTGTACCAATGAGTTGTTCTAAAAACGAATGTGCAGTAATTTCACACATAGCTTTACGGTGAAGGAAAACATCGTGAGGAAACCTGCATATGTCTGAGAAGTAATTCAAACACGTATGTATAGTGGCTGAGACGGCGATGGACTCATCTGTCACGTTGGCACTTAATCATCTTGTTTGAAAAGTGTGTGTTGTTATTACAACACCTCTGCCTACACCCGAGGGGAATACAGGCGTGAGCATATGTTATGCCTACCTGTGTCCCAGCTGCCTTGACGTACGGATGGTCGGTAGGCAGCGGTATGTCATGACGAGGTAGTACTCTTATACCGAGCCATGACATGAATAATAACGCGCCACGAGGTCCACATTCGAGTAAATATGCCCCTATCAATGCTTCCACGCAATCTGCTATTGATTTATCTGTGGGTAAAATTAAAAAAAAACTATACTCTTCACGAAAAATAAAATGATCTCTCTCTATAAATGAAATAGAATCGCCATTTTCCTTGGTCAAGGCATCAAGCGTAAACGGCTGGATGGATTTTAACGGGACTTTCATTGGTAGGTAGCTGATGTTTCAAGGAGTAACTTAGATTAATTTTTTTTTAACTAGCTGTGCGCCGCGGTTTCACCCGCGTAGAAGTAATTTCATGCTTTATTTCACGGAACTCTAATATTTTAAATAAATAAAAGTAGCCTAAGTTACTCCTTGAAACATCAGCTATCTGCCAGTGAAAGTCCCGTTAAAATCCATCCAGCCGTTCAGGCGTGATGCCGTGACCAAGGGAAATGGGGATTCATTTTTATATACATAGATAGAAGATTTATATCAGTGTGCGATATTATGACAAAGAAAAACATTTTTATACAGGATGTCGGGGAAAATGGGACAGCTGTTAAAATATGTGATAGGGTATAATTATAGAAAACAAATAAAATGATTATGACAAAAATATCTTCTTCCGTTTTCGAGTAATTGACGTTCAAAGTTGACCATATCAAGACCTTATTTTCGCGTAAAAATCAGCTGTAACGTAGAGTTATTCACGTGAAATCTAACTAAGTTTTTATTTTTTTTCCTCCCACTGATAAATCCTGAAATAATCCCATTAAACCATTTTTCGAAACCATTAACCTTCTCCTTAATTGAACAAGTGTAATGACCGCGTACGTAATGTAGGTAAACGCGGGCGCGCGTTCATTCAATCGCTTAAGGCCGCGAGCTCTTCGGCCCTTAGCAACCATAGCCTATAACTACGTTATCGTTGGAGCTAGATATTTTACGACTTCAACATAGTGATATATTCATAAAACCCTACAACTTCTAGAAGACAACTGTTCCTTTTTCTCCGACACCTTGTATGTATAAAGATCGTATATACCTACTTTCATATGCATTTAGTGAAAAGCTGTTATTTCGGAATTACAAACAGACACTTTAATATTATTTATTTGTAAAGACTACGTTACCTGGTATACTGTGCTGTGTGATCAGGTTGTATGGTATAAAACAGCCTGTATTCGCGCCGTCAGAGGGCGTTGCTGGGTGAGTAGGTTGTTCCTGCGAATCTGCCTGCAAAAATAAATGAATATACTCACGTCTGTATCCCCCTCGGGTGTAAGCAGAGGTGTTGTAATAACAACACACACTTTTCACACAAGATTAAGTGCCAACGTGACAGATGGTGAGTCTATCGCCGTCTCAGCCACTATACATACGTGTTTGAATTACTTCTCAGACATATGCAGGTTTCCTCACGATGTTTTCCTTCACCGTAAAGCACGAAGTGTGAAATCAAATCATATGGTTAGTGCCTTGATATATAAGTCAGTCAGGACTTTGAATATTTGAGCTTTTTCGTTAAAAACACTCACAGCATTCCTTGGGTGCAATGTGTTCGGTGGTTTATGGCACGGGGGCAGCCAATTGTCGTGGGGTTCAAACTTGGATGCTATCATACGAGCGCCCAGACGCTTGTTGCGACCCAAACGGTATAGGTTAAGGTTCGATACCTGAAGAGTAAACAAATATGTTATGATATACTAGCTGTGCCTAAAAAGGATATACTAGAGGACCTCGTGGCACAGTTGCTATTGCGCATATGATTCGATCAGCGAAGTTAAGCAACCATACGCCTAGCCAGTAGTTGGATGGGTGACCGCGGGAGTTCCCTCCGTGCCTCGGAGAGCACGTTAAGCCGTCGGTCCCGGTTGACTATTTAACATCTTTGGCAATCGTTACAGGTCTGAAAGAGTCTTAACCCAGATTGCCGATTTTCCTCGAAAAAGGGGTTACGAAGGTCAGATGGCAGTCGCTTCGTATAAAAATCAGGTGATCAGCCACATCGGGTTGAATCATATATACTTTCATATGCATTTAGTGAAAAGCTGTTATTTTGGAATTACAAACAGACACTTAAATTTTATTTATCTGTATAGATGTATAGATAAAATACCACATCCATACCACACCACAGATGTATATATACCTGTTTGCTCCTCATATGACTCAGTTTTCCTTCATGCACGGTAGGGTGACCGCAGTATAAGTAAGCAGTTATAGCGAACTTCAAGAAGCTGTCCCCGATCGTCTCCAGACGTTCCAGATTGATACCATCATTCGCATTCGACATTGTTAAGGCCTGTGGATGAATACACGGTTAGAGGGAGTTTTACATAAGTGCCATGTTTATAGGGTGTTGTTTTTGTAATAGTGCCATGTTTATAGGGTGTTGTTTTTGCATTGGTGCCATGTTTATAGGATGTTGTTTTTGCATTGGTGCCATGTTTATAGGGAGTTGTTTTTGCATTAGTGCCATGTTTATAGGGTGTTGTTTTTGCATTGGTGCCACGTTTATAGGATATTGCTAAGGCCTGTAGATGTATACACGGTGACAGGGAGTTTTAAATTAGTGCCATGTTTATAGGGTCTTGTTTTTGCATTAGTGCCATCTTTATAAGCTGTGGTTTTTGCAAGCCAAAGTCCAAAATATCTTTATTCGATAAGACTTTTTACAAAGCACTTTCAAATCACAGGTTCGGAAGGTTGCTTTTACTGAGAAGAACGCGGCAAGAAACTCAGTAATTACTCTTTTCAAAAATATCATAAAAAAAACAAAATAGATAACTTGACAAATGTAAGCCCATGGACACAGTTGCAATGCACAAATGTCGATAAAAATTAACATAAAGAAAAGTCTAGTAGTTCTACTTATATGTCAATGCGTAGCTTGAGATGACCAGCCTATGTTACTCGCTGATGATGTAGCTATACATTGCTGAAAGAATTTTCAAGATCGTTCGAGTAGTTTCAGAACCTATTCAATGCAAACAAACAAACAAAAACACTGAAATCTCCCCTATTTATAATTTTAATAGATTAAAATCATACCTGTAATATAACACTAGGCGACGGCCCCGGGTGTCCTTCCAAATTCGGCTGGTAATCGAAGTCAAACTCCTTGCCATTCTGACCCTTAGAATCTTGGTAATAAGGTTTAAAATCCCCACACAAATTACGTATTCGATCTTCGTAAGTTTTGCTCGTATCGAATCCAACATTGGATATTTTCTCATTCACGTAATCTGGTGAATCTATATCCACATCTTTCATAGAGAAACATGTCATTTCTTTTATTTTTTCGTGTGGCAATTTTTGTTTTAATTTACTTAGTAACACTCTTTTGTTTCTCTCTATGCTTTCCAATGTGATTTGTCCGTCTGTCAGTTTTATTTCGTCTGTACCGTATGGGAATATATCTTGTATATTCAATCTTTCTTTTGGTATTGGTTGTTGGGGATCCTAGAATTTAAAATAATAATATTCATATCAATATTACTAGCTGTGCCCCTCGGAGAGATAATTTAATGGGTGACCCGCGGAACACTAATATTTTTGTAAATAAAAGTAGCCTAAGTTGATCCTTGAAACATCGCCTACCTGCCAGTGAAAGTTCCGTTAAAATCGGTCCAGCCGTTTCGGAGATTACCCGGAACAAACAGACAAACAGACAGAGAAAAATTTTATAACTTGATTTTTCAGTGTCAGTAGCGTGTATACTTTCATATGCATTTAGTGAAAAGCTGTTATTTTGGAATTACAAACAGACAATTCAATTTAATTTATCTGTATAGATGTACATATTACCTTGCTAGCTTCTGGTAACAACTCGCCGATAGCTTCGTCGTACTTTATAAGGTGTTTTTTACATACTATATCTTGTTTGTGCCCCAATACTGCTTTATGGAACTTCTCTTTGTACTGTAAAGGAAAATATATTGAATGATTTCTAGCACAGTTTTTATATGCTCACGTCTGTATCCCCCTCGGGTTTAGGCAGAGGTGTTGTAATAACAACACACACTTTTCACACAAGATGAATAAGTGCCAACGTGTCAGTGAGTCCATCGCCGTCTCAGCCACTATACATACGTGTTTGAATTACTTCTCGGACATATGCAGGTTTCCTCACGATGTTTTCCTTCACCGTTCAAGCAGTTTGAGAATAATTTTATTGTAAGTAGCTGTTCTTAAACACTGTGGTCCACAAAACCCAAATGTCTTTTTCAAATAAAAGTAGCCTAAGTCATTCCTTGTTACATTAGCTATCTGCTAGTGAACGTCCCCTTAAAATCAGTCCAGGCGTTTCAGAGTACAGCGGAAACAGACAGACAGATAGACCGATTTTTTTAAATTGTTGTTTTTATTATATGTACCGAACGCACTTTCGCATGCATTTAGTAAATTTTGAAATTACAAACAGACACTTAACTTTTTTATCTGTACCTGTAGATGTATAGATATAAAATTTTTTTACCTCTAAAGGTGGTTCCCCAGTAGCAAAGAATGTCTTATGAACGCGAATATCGCTTGCCGTCTCGTTAGGGTCCGAGCTAGGGGTCGGGATGGTCGGCTTTCTAGGTTCATCCACCGCCTCGGCTTCTCTCGCTGTCTTGTACTCTATACGTACTCCCATACCTATAAAAAAAAATCCACACACATAAACCACATCGGCTTGAATCAAGTGCCGACACCAAAAATGTATGGGATAAGGCCAGGGATATGATGATATGGTACACGAAGTACCAGGCGCACATAACGGACAAGGAGTTAATAAGTTGATTGTGACTAACATGGAGCCACATCGGGTTGAATCAAGTGCCGACCCCAACAATGTATGGGATAAGGCCAGGGAGATGATGATATGGTACACGAAGTACCAGGCGCACATAACGGACAAGGAGTTAATAAGTTGATTGTGACTAACATGGAGCCACATCGGGTTGAATCAAGTGCCGACCCCAACAATGTATGGGATAAGGCCAGGGAGTATATGTAATCGCTTACCATTAGAATTCCGTCCGCTATAAAAGCCGCTGGTGTCCGTATCGTCGTCACTTCCCTCAGTATCTAAATCCGAGTCATCTGTGTCGAAATCACTATAACAAGTATACAAATTAAAAAAAATTACTCACACCATCACAGAAGGGTTCCCGAAGGGGTAAGCAGAGGTGTTGTAATAACAACACCCACTTTTCACACAAGATGATTAAGTGCCAACGTGACAGATAGTGAGTCTATCGCCGTACTAAATACATACATATATATGCTCACGCCTGTATCCCATGGGGGTAGGCAGAGACCACCGTTCGCCACATGCTACGATCCTTAGGTACATACTTCTTGCGCTTCATCCACATTCATATAGTAGTAGTTCCTTGGACGCCCTCTACCGACACTTCGGCTCTCATTCGCTCTATAAATTCTAGTCACCACATCATTCTTCAACTTGCAACTCTTATCACACTATTTTTCATTCGTTCTACTATACTATACATACGTGTTTGAATTACTTCTCAGACATATGCAGGTTTCCTCACGATGTTTTCCTTCACCGTAAAGCACGTGGTGTGAAATCACTGCACATAAGTTTCTGCAAGCATATTAACAGCTTGATATAACTTACCTGGATAAATAGCTGCAATCACTATCAGCCATTGAATAACTCCTGGTGGGGTTGAACAAACTCTTGGGTTTCTCCACTGGATCACACCAGTTCGCACCGCCTGACAAATTTAATAATCTTTATTCGATTAGACTATTAACAAATTACTTTCAGATCGTCAGAATAACATAATTGTACAGTATTATACACGCTACCGCCAGGTTCGGAGGGTTGCTGTTACTGAGAAATAAAATATTATCTATATACAGGATATATTTTTGCATCGGTGCCATATCGGAGGTTGATATATTCATTGAACATAAATCAATCGGAAAATGGGAGATATATTTTTTTTTAATTTAGTATTTAAATACTTTTCATATTAAAGATCATTAAAAATAATTATAATGTCAACCTCTATATCTAATATGGCACCAATGCATAAACAACACGCTATATAAAAACGACAATCTATACAGATAAATAAAATTTGAGTGTCTGTTTGTAATTTCAAATTGACAGCTTTTCACTAAATGCATATGGAAGTATACACGGTACAGATACAGGACTTATATCAAAAAAGTCTGTCTGTCTGTTTGTTCCGGCTAACCTCCGAAACGGCTGAACCGATTTTAACGGGACTTTTAAATTTTTCTTGAAAATTGTTTCACCATTTGAATGCTACATTATCACTGATTAATATAGGCTATATTTTATCCCCGTACGGGAACGGGAACTACGCGGGTGAAACCGCGTGACGACCGCTAGTAAGTTCTATAAGTATATTACTTTACTATTTGGTACTGACCAGAGGCAGAAGTGCAGAAGGTCAGGTTGGAGGGCAGCGGTTCCATGTAGTCATCCTCTTCTGGTGGTATGGATGACGCCATGTCGTTGCTCCACGTACCTATCTCGAAACCCTGACAAACACATGCAAATATAAAGGGTATCGGGGATAATAGGACAGCTGTTAAAATATGTGATAGGGTATAATTTTAGGAAGCAAATAAAATTATTATACAAAAATATCTTCTTCCGATTTCGAGTAATTGACGTTCAAAGTAGACCATATCAAGACCTTATTTTCGCATAAAAATCAGCTGTAACGTAGAGTCATTTACGTGTAATCTAACTACGTTTTTATTTTTTTCTCCCACTAATAAACCCTGAAATAATCCCATAAAACCATTAACCTTCCCCTTAATTTAACAAGTTTAATGACCTCGTACGTAATGTAGGTAAACGCGGGCGCGCGTTCATTCAATCGCTTAAGGCCGCGAGCTCTTCGGCCCTTAGCAACCATAGCCTATAACTACGTTATCGTTGGAGCTAGATATTTTACGACTTCAACATAGTGATATATTCATAAAACCCTACAACTTCTAGAAGACAACTGTTCCTTATTATCCGACACTCTGTATATATATATTCTTCTCCGTCGGTGCGCTCTTGTCAGAGCGGTCGTGGTCGTCGTGTAGTTTTATTGTTAGGAGCAGCCGTTATTTGCTTTACGATAGCCCGTCATCAATCTCCATTGTACTGACTTCTATCCGTCTGTCTGTCGATCGGTCTGTTTGTTCTGGCTAATCTCTTAAACGGCTCGACCAATTTTAAGGGGACTTTCACTGGCAGATAGCTAATATTACATGTTAATTAAATGTTAGGTTATTATTTAAAAAAACACATAAATCTATACAGATAAATAAAATTGAAGTGTCTGTCTGTAATTCCAAAATTACAGCTTTTCACTAAATTAATATGAAAGTATACACGCTACTGACACCGAAAAACTAAGTTTTAAAATTTTTCTCTGTCTGTCTGTCTGTCTGTTTCTTCCGGGTAATCTCTGAAACGGCTGGACGGATTTTAACGGGACTTTCACTGGCGGGTAGCTGTTGTTTCAAGGAGTAGCTTAGGCTACTTTTATTTATGAAAAATATTAGGGTTCCGCGACATGATGCATGAAATTAAATCTACGCGAGTGAAACCGCAGAGCATAGAAAGTATGTAATAAGCTATGATATAATAACTTACAGTCTGAGCTTCTTTCTCTTGTAGTATATCATTAATAGTCTTCTCCTTGCACTCTTCTTTCACTAGTTCTCCGTCCTTGTCTGTCGTCGGATTGTCTATGCCTTCCTTCTCTCTGTATAAAGAAACGTAATACAGAGTGTTGTTTTACATTGGTGCCATATTTACAGGCTGTTGTTTTACATTGGTGCCATATTTATAGGATGTTGTTTTGAATCAGTGCCATATTTACAGCAGGTTGTTGTTTTGCATTGGTGCCATATTTACAGGGTGTTGTTTTGAATCAGTGCCATATTTACAGGATGTTGTTTTGCATTGGTGCCATATTTACAGGGTGCTGTTTTGCACCGCCGTCTCAGGCACTATACATACATGTTTGAATTACTTCTCAGACATATGCAGGTTTCCTCACGATGATTTCCTTCACCGTAAAGCGTGTGTGAAATCACTGCACATAAGTTTTTAGAAAAACTCATTGGTACAGGCCCCGCTGGGATTCGAACTTGCGTAGCTTGCGAAATTACTCACTTTGTATCCACATCTCCCTCTCTCGTACTGTCTTCATCATCTTTCTTCTTCTCTCCTTTTTCCGAATCTGCGCTTAGAACCTATGACAAAACTGGTTTT
Source organism: Watsonalla cultraria (assembly GCA_964035505.1). NCBI lineage: Eukaryota > Metazoa > Arthropoda > Insecta > Lepidoptera > Drepanidae > Watsonalla > Watsonalla cultraria. The sequence goes on along the minus strand of OZ037741.1, from coordinate 1,063,982 downwards.
ACCACAGTATAAGCTTCAACAGAAAGCTTCAGCAGCTTCAGCTTACATTTCTCAAGTGATTTACTTTGTTTTAAAAAATTGTTTAATATTATTGAAAAGAGTAATTACTGAGTTTCTCACCAGGTTGTTCTCAGTAAAAGCAACCTTCCGAACCTGGCGGTAGCATGTATAATACTGTGTAATTATGGCATTCTGACGATTTGAAAGTACTTTGTAAAAAGTCTAATCGAATAAAGATATTTTTGACTTTGACTTTGACTTTGAACAGCAGTAAGGCATGTAGGAACAAATAGTTCACAATGTATAATCTATACAGATAAATAAAATTGAAGTGTCTGTTTGTAATTCCAAAATAACAGCTTTTCACTAAATGCATATGAAAGTATACACGCTACTCACACTAAAAAACCAAGTTTTAAATTTTTTCTCTGTCTGTCTGTCTGTCTATTTGTTCCGGGTAATCTCTGAAACGGCTGGACCTATTTTAACGGGACTTTTACTGGTAGGTAGCTGATGTTTCAAGGAGTAACTTGGGCTACTTTCATTTATCAAAAATATTAGGGTTCCGCAACAATAAGGATGAAAATGAATCTACGCGGGTGAAACCGCGGGGCACAGCTAGTTGTGTAATTACACAAAACAGTAATTACTGAGTGTCTTGCCAGGTTGTTCTCAGTAAAAGCAACCTTCCGAACCTGGCGGTAGCATGTATCTTGTGACGAGTTGGAAGTACTTTGTTATGGTCTAATCAAATAAATATAACTTTGACTTTGAATTAGCTACATTTACTTTCAATGAGTGTTCCAAATGTCACTTATATTGTTTTTTTTTGTGGCTATACATACATACATAACGCCTGTACTCCCCTCGGTTGTAGGCAGAGGTGTTGTAATAACAACACACACTTTTCACACAAGATGATTAAGTGCCAACGTGACAGTGAGTCTATCGCCGTCCATGGCCAGTTTTGTAATAATAGCATTTGAATTTGCGTTGCGTATAATCCCATAGGCGTGGTGGTCCAAGGGGGTGGCCTATGTTCAGCAGTGGACGTCTTCCGGCTGATGATGATGATGATGATAATCCCATACCTCAGCCAAACTCCATCCAAAGTCGAGCGGCGGCCATTGGAAGTCAGGACAGGTGGTTTCATCAATCTTAGGGATGCCCAGACCGACGTCTATCGCCACTGCGCAACGGATCTCATCCGCTATCAGCAGGGCATTGATTCTGGAACAATGAAAATGACAATGACAGTGAAAATGAAAATGACAATAATAATTAAAATGACAATGAAAATGAAAATGACAGTGAAAATTAAAATAATAATAAAAATGAAAATGACAATAATAATTAAAATGACAATGAAAATGAAAATGACAGTGAAAATTAAAATAATAATAAAAATGAAAATGACAATAATAATTAAAATGAAAATGACAACGAATCTGAAAATGACAATAAAAATGAAAATGACTGGCAATCCGACACGACCGGAGAGAGATCAGGCGTAGGACCCACGGCTTAACGTGCTCTCCGAGGCACGGGGGTGGAAACACCGCCAACTTCCAAACTCGGGCACTTTATGGGTCATTAACAGATATTGGGTTTTTCTGTCAAGACATTCACAAAATGCCCGGAGTTTGGAAGTTGGCGGTGTTTACACCCTTATGTAGGGGGTTTCGGGGGCAAAAAATTGATCTAGCTAGGTTTCACTTTCAGAAAACATCGTTTTGACCATGTTTTCATGCACTTAAAAACTCACAAAATATCAATACAATACGACAGTAAATTTCGCCGACAACTGTCAAGTTATGATAGCTCAGAGGTGAGGCTGTCAGCTTACAAGGTGATAACGAAACTAGAGTACCCCGGTTCGAGACTGACGTTCACCGGTTGGACTTTTTCTTTTGGTTTCATTTTTTTCTACTAGCTTTTTTGAGAAATCGTCAAGTTTTTTTCTTTTGTGAGAAAAAGAAACCGGTCAACCGGAACTCACCTGTAAAGCACGCAAGGTAGAGCTACGGTGGCGAACCACAGAGGAGCAGCGAAGGGATGAAGACGACATAACTCAGGCACCAGCATCTGCTTCTGATCCAACCTGTCACGTTTGGCTCGCCGAGTGCGCTCCGATGACACCGGGAGAGCTACCCCCTTGCGGTTCACGTATCTTTATAAAACATTCTTTATTAGATATTTACTAGTTGTGCCCCGCGGTTTTACTCGCGTAGAGTAAATTTAAAATTAGCCTAAAACACTCCTTGAAATTTCAGCTAGCCAGTGAAAGTCCCGTTAAAATCCGTCCAGCCGTTTCAGGGATTACCCGGAACAAGCTGACGGACAGATAGACAGACAGACATAAATATTTTAAAACTTGGTTTTTTAGTGTCAGTAGCGTGTATACTTTCATATGAATTTAAAGAAAAGCTGTTATTTTGCAATTACACACAGACACTTCAATTTTATTTATCTGTATAGATGTATATACAGGGTGTCGGGGAAACCGGGACAGCTCTTAAAGTATGTGATAAGGTACAATTTTAGGAAGCAATAAAAATTATTATGACAAAAATAACTTGTTCCGTTTTCGAGTAATTGACGTTCAAAGTTGACCATATCAAGACCTTATTCTCGCATAAAACACAATGTAACGTAGAGTTATTTACTTTAAATCTAACTACGTTTTTATTTTTTTCTCCCACTAATAAATCCTGTAATAATCCCATAAAACCATTTATCGAAACCAGTAACCTTCCCCTTAATTTAACAAGTTCAATGACCGCGTACGTAATGTAGGTAAACGCGGGCGCGCGTTCATTCAATCGCTTAAGGCCACGAGCTCTTCGGCCCTTAGCAACCATAGCCTATAACTACGTTATCGTTGGAGCTAGATATTTTACGACTTCAACATAGTGATATATTCATAAAACCCTACAACTTCTAGAAGACAACTGTTCCTTTTTCTCCGACACCCTGAATATGTGAGCAGTTTACCTCGGTGTGAGCAGATTCAATCGAGCACTCGTGTGGTCCACGTCTAACAACGGCTGGTTGGGCTGTGTTAGCACTACTCTATACTTCGTATTATAATATTTACGGAAACTTGTATGAGAGGCTGATGGAAAAGCCGAATCCGGAGTCAAATTGTTGCATATCTCTGCTACTAAGAAGAACTGTGGAAGAAATAGGAAAATTACACAATTACATCCATGCTACCGCCAGGTTCGGAAGGTTGCTTTTACTGAGAACAACCTGGCAAGAAACTCAGTCATTACTCTTAACAAAATAAATCACTTGTGAAATGTAAGCCCATGGACACAGTTCCAATGCACAAATGTCGATAAAAATTAACATAAAGTAAAGTCTAGTAGTTGTACTTATATGTAAATGCGTAGCTTGAGATGAGCAGCCCCCACAAGCAGCACCTGTTCACAAGTATGACGAGAATGCCAGCCATCGCCCTCCTCAACCATTATAGAGGGAAGTGAACCCGTCATATTAATCAGTGATAATGTAGCATTCAAATGGTGGCAGAATTTTCAAGATCGGTCAAGTAGTTTCGGAGCCTATTCAATGAAAACAAACAGAAAAGCAATCAATTTTTTCCTCTTTATAATATGAGTGTAGACTAGCCTAAGTTACTCCTTGAAACATCAGCTACCTACCAGTGAAAGTCCCGTTAAAATCCGTCCAGCCGTTTCAGAGATTACCCGGAACAAATAAACAGACAGACAGACGGAGAAAAAATTTTAAACTTGGTTTTTTAGTGTCAGTAGCGTGTATACTTTCATATGCATTTAGTGAAAAGCTGTTTTTTGTTCAATTTTATTTATCTGTATAGATGTATTACCTGCGGTTGATCCTGGTTCCTATACCAAGGAGTAACTACAGCTTCTCTGTATTTCTCCGCGTCGAATACAAAAGTCTCTCCATCTTTCAAAAGCGGGTTCTCCAACACCCCCCCCTTCTTCTCCACTTTAGCGGGAGTCAGTTCATCTTCTTCCTCGTTCTGCCAGATGTTAGGTTTCTCCATATCAGTCAGTTTCTGCTGTTCTGTGTGTTGGTATATCAGTTCTAGGAAGGCCCAATCTATATCTATTTTTGTTGTACCGTCCTGTCTTGTTGCTGTAATTTATAGCGTGAAAGTAAATTTAGTTTCATACAATCTTTCACCCCCTATTTTATCCCCTTGGGGGTAGAATTAATCAAAATCCTTTGTTAGCGGATGCCTACGTCATAACATGTACCTGCATGCCAAATGTCAGCCCGATCCGTCCAGTGGTTTGGGCTGTGCGTTGATAGATCACTATGTCAGTCAGTCAGTCACCTTTGACTTATATATATTTAGACTAGCGGACGTCACGCGGTTTCACCCGCGTAGTTCCCGTTCCCGTGGGAGTACGGGGATAAAATATAGCCTATATTAATCAGTAATAATGTAGCATTCTAATGGTGAAAGAATTTTGGAAATCGGCACAGTACTTTTTGAGTTAATTCATTACAAACATACATACATAAATACAAATCTTTTCTTTTTATAATAATAACTAGCTGTGCCCCGCGGTTTCACCCGCGTAGACTTAGTTTCTTCCTTATTGTCGCGGAACCCTTATATTTTTTATAAATAAAAGTAGCCTAAGTTACTCCTTGAAACATCAGCTACCTGCCAGTGAAAGTCCCGTTAAAATCCGTCCAGCCGTTTCAGAGATTACCCGGAACAAACAGACAGACAGAGATAAATTTTAAAACTTCTTTTTTTAATGTCAGTAGCGTGTATACTTTCATATGCATTTAGTGAAAAGCTGTTATTTTGGAATTACAAACATCGTTTTTCGGAGAAAGCGAGTAGGCCCCCAGGGGACACTACTCTCCGAAATAAAGTTGTACCGATTAATCTCCGAAGCGGCTGGACGGATTTTAACGGGACTTTCACTGGCAGATAGCTAATGTTGCAAGGAGTAACTTAGTCTACATTTTTTTAATCATACTGGTTTTGCGGGACTCCCGTGAAATTAACTCTACGCGGGTGAAACCGCGGGGCACAGCTAGTATTAGTATGAAAATGAAAATTAAAAAAATGAAAATGATTTATTCAGTTCAGCCCCTGGTAAGGCACTTATGAATGTCGAGGAATTTACCACCGGTACGGAAACTAGCCTTCTGAGAACAACCGGCAAGAAACTCAGCTGGCATCATGTAATGTACTTACATTTGATCGTAGGCACTACATAATAGTTATTGTGTGTAGATCCGTCTGTGTTCAGCCTCATGCCGCGACGACGCACGCGCAGCACTGACGAGAACACGAAACGCATAAACCTACAATAAATAAACAAGCATATGAATAATAATAAAGAATCCCTCATCATCATCAGCCGGAAGACGTCCACTGCTGAACATAGGCCTCCCCCTTGGACCGCCACGCCGAGCGACAATGCGCTATTAGCATCCATCGGTTGGCCGCGACTCTCACGATGTCGTCGGTAGGCAGGTAGGCAGGCCTCCCACTAGGTGGCTAGTGGGAGGCCTGCCTACGCTGCGTCTTCCCCTCCGTGGTCGCCACTCGACAACTTTTCTTCCCCATCAGTTATCAGTTCTACGAGCGATGTGGCCTGCCCATTGCCCATATAAATAATCCCTACTAATATTATAAATGCGAAAGTAACTCTGTCTGTCTGTCTGTTACGCTTTCCCACTTAAACCTATCAACCGATTTTGATGAAATTTGGCACAGACAATCTTTAGACCCTGAGAAAGGACATAGGCTACCTTTTATTTATTAAAAACTAGCTGTGCCCCGCGGTTTCACCCGCGTAGATTTAGTTTCATCCTTATTGTCGTGTAACCCTAATATATTTAATAAATAAAAGTAGCCTAAGTTACTCCTACAAACATCAGCTACCTGCCAGTGAAAGTCCCGTTAAAATCGGTTCAGCCGTTTCAGAGATTACCCGGAACAAACAGACAGACAGACAGAGAAAAATTTTAAAACTTGGTTTTTTAGTGTCAGTAGCGTGTATACTTTCATATGCATTTAGTGAAAAGCTGTTATTTTGAAATTACAAACAGACACTTCAATTTTATTTATCTGTATAGTTATTAGGTTTCCGCGACCATAAGGATGAAACTAAATCTACGCGGGTGAAACCGCGGGGCACAGCTAGTAATCTATAAATATAAAAATGAATCCCCATTTCCCTTGGTCACGGCATCACGCGTAAACGGCTGGGTGGATTTTAACGGGACTTTCACTGGCAGATAGCTGATGTTTCAAGGAGTGTTTTAGGCAAATTTTATTTTAAAAAAACATTACAAATTAACTCTACGCGGGTGAAACCGCGGTGCCCAGCTAGTGACGAAAATTTAGCCCCTGGTAAGGCACTTATGAATGTCGAGAAATTTACCACCGGTTCGGAAACTAGCCTTCTGAGAAGAACCGGCAAGAAACTCAGCTGGCGTCATGTACATTGTTTGCATTCAATAGGCTCCGTAACTACATGACCGATCTTGAAAATTCTTTCACCATTAGAATGCTACATTATCATTGATTAATATAGGCTATATTTTATCCCCGTACTCCCACGGGAACGGGAACTACGCAGGTGAATCCGCGTGACGTCCGCTAGTAATACATTTACCTTCTAATAAGTCGTCCCCTCGTGGGTGAGACCCTCACGTCAGCATCAGGAACATATTCCACAGAGACGCGAACTTCCCCCGACCGGGTATATACCGGGAACGCCGGGATCTGGAGGCTGGGGACAAAAGAACATCTATATCTATACAGATAAATAAAATTGAAGTGTCTGTTTGTAATTCCAAAATAACAGCTTTTCACTAAATGCATATGAAAGTATACACGCTACTGACACTAAAGAACCAAGTTTTATAATTTTTCTCTGTCTGTCTGTCTGTTTGTTCCGGGTAATCTATTAAACTGCCTTTAACTGGTAGGTAGCTGATGTTTCAAGGAGTAACTTAGGCAACTTTAATTTAATAAAAATATTAGGGTTCCGCGACATGAAGCATGATATTAAATCTGCGCAGGTGAATCTGCGGGGCAAAGCTATTAAATATATAAATATATATATATATATATATACTAGCCGTGCCCCGCGGTTTCACCCGCGTAGATTTAGTTTCATCCTTAAGGTCGCGGAAACCTAATATTTTTAATAAATAAAAGGTAGCCTATGTCCTTTCTCAGGGTCTAAAGAGAGAGAGGTTTAAGCGGGAAAGCGTAACAGGCAGACAGAGTTACTTTCGCATTTATAATATTAGTAGGGATTTAGATAAGAACTTACCTATCTGCTTCCCTCCTGGCCATCAGTATCCCGATGGCTTGTTTAGCGTTCTGCGGCGCGTGCAGTCGTCTTCCTCTCGTGTTGTATCGCTCGGGGAGGGCGCACCATAGCTTAGATACTATCGCGTATAGCATGTTCCGTTTTGTACCTGTGATTATATTTACAATACAATTTGGTTGCCAATTTAACATCTTTGGCAATCGTTACAGGTCAGTCGGAGGCCTAAAAATAATCTGACAACTGGTTTAACCCAGATCACAGATTTTCCTCCTAAATGGGGTTGCGAAGGTCAGATGGCAGTCGCTTCGTATAAATATCTGGTGATCAGCCACATCGGGTTGAATCAAGTGCCGACCCCAACAATGTATGGGATAAGGCCAGGGAGATGATGATATGGTACACGAAGTACCAGGCGCACATAACGGACAAGGAGTTAATAAGTTGATTGTGACTAACATGGAGCCACATCGGGTTGAATCAAGTGCCGACCCCAACAATGTATGGGATAAGGCCAGGGAGATGATGATATGGTACACGAAGTACCAGGCGCACATAACGGACAAGGAGTTAATAAGTTGATTGTGACTAACATGGAGCCACATCGGGTTGAATCAAGTGCCGACCCCAACAATGTATGGGATAAGGCCAGGGAGATGATGATATGGTACACGAAGTACCAGGCGCACATAACGGACAAGGAGTTAATAAGTTGATTGTGACTAACATGGAGCCACATCGGGTTGAATCAAGTGCCGACCCCAACAATGTATGGGATAAGGCCAGGGAGATGATGATATGGTACACGAAGTACCAGGCGCACATAACGGACAAGGAGTTAATAAGTTGATTGTGACTAACATGGAGCCACATCGGGTTGAATCAAGTGCCGACCCCAACAATGTATGGGATAAGGCCAGGGAGATGATTATATATACAATACAGTGAAAATGAAAATGATTTATTCAGTTTAAGCCCTGGTAAGGCACTTATGAATGTCGAGGAATCGACCACCGGTTCGGAAACTAGCCTTCTTAGAAGAACCGGCAAGAAACTCAGCTGGCATCATTTACACTTCATTACACAGTAGCTGACCCGACAGACGTAGCCCTGTCTTAATTATAAGAATGCAGCACGTATTCTGTCAATTCTATGTCAAACGTCATAAGGTTACATCAACAAGTTTTTAGGTAAGGTTAGATTTAAGAAGAATTTTCAGATTTTCTGCGCAATTTTCTTAATTTATTCTTTCATAAGAACCATCTCCTGAAAATAACGAACACAACAAAAAAATTATTATCGAAATCGGTCCAGCCGTTCACGCGTGATGCCGTGACCAAGGGAAATGAGGATTAATTTTTATATTTACAGGGTGTCGGAGAAAAAGGAACAGCTGTCTTCTAGAAGTTATAGGGTTTTATGAATATATCCCTATGTTGAAGTCGTAAAATATCTAGCTCCAACGATAACGTCGTTATAGGCTATGGTTGCTAAGGGCCGAAGAGCTCGCGGCCTTAAGCGATGGAATGAATCGCGCCCGCGTTTACCTACATTACGTACGCGGTCATTAAACTTTTCAAATTAAGGGGTAGGTTAATGGTTTCGAAAAATGGTTTTATGGGATTATTTCAGGAATTATTAGTGGGAGAAAAAAAATTAAAAACGTAGTTAGATTTCACGTGTATAACTCTACATTACAGCTGATTTTTATGCGAAAATAAGGTCTTGATATGGTCAACTTTGAACGTCAATTACTCGAAAACGGAAAAACATATTTTTGTCATAATAATTTAAATTGCTTCCTAAAATTATACCCTATCACATATTATAAGAGCTGTCCCGGTTTCCCCGACACCTGTATAGATTATTCACAATAGTGACAGAATTTCAATAGCTTCCACTTGGAATAGTTACTTAGTTACGCTCACTTGAACCCGCGATTGGTCTTCATCATCATGTATGTAAGAGTAATGAGACACTTGTCGGTGTAAGGACAGGAGGATTATGATGATATGGCTAAGGGAGTGAATACAGATATGACGGCTGATAGAGAGGAATGGAAGAGAAGAACACATTGCGCCAACCACAAATAACATGGGATAAGGACAGGAGGATTATGATGATATGGCTAAGGGAGTGAATACAGATATGACGGCTGATAGAGAGGAATGGAAGAGAAGAACACATTGCGCCGACCACAAATAACATGGGATAAGGACAGGAGGATTATGATGATATGGCTAAGGGAGTGAATACAGATATGACGGCTGATAGAGAGGAATGGAAGAGAAGAACACATTGCGCCAACCACAAATAACATGGGATAAGGACAGGAGGATTCATCATCATGAATATAAGAGTAATGAGACACTTGTCGGTGTAACCGATGCAACTCTTTCCATTAGTCTTTGTCCAGTGCCATCTCTTTGACCTCCTTATACGTCATGACAGACACCTGTAACTTGTCTCATGTATAACCTTGGTCTTCCTCTTCCTCTCTTCCCTTCTACATACATATGCTCACGTCTGTATCCCCCTCGGGTGTAGACAGAGGTGTTGTAATAACAACACACACTTTTCACACAAGATGATTAAGTGCCAACGTGACAGATGAGTCCATCGCCGTCTCAGCCACTATACATACGTGTTTGAATTACTTCTCAGACATTTGCAGGTTTCCTCACGATGTTTTCCTTCACCGTAAAGCACGTGGTGTGAAATCACTGTACATAAGTTTTTTAGAAAAAAATCATCGGTACAGGCCCCGCTGGGATATGAACTTGCGTCGCTTACGTAGCGACTGCTCTAACCCCAAGGCCACCACGTCTCCACGACAAAATCTATTGATATATAAAATAACAAACACAGGTACTACGGTAGTGTAAAAGCACATTTGATACCTACCAGATTTCACATTGTTCTCAGCAGGGTTCAGTTCCAATGTTTGTGATATTTCTGCATCCGTACTGTCCACTATCGGCTGACAATCGGTGAAAGCCAGGGCTGTCTGAACAAACAAAACAAATATATGTAAACATCTATACAGAGGAGCTCGTGACACAGTTGCTATTGCGCATATCTTTCGATCAGCGAAGTTAAGCAACCATACGCCTAGCCAGTAGTTGGATGGGTGACCGCGGGAGTTCCCTCCGTGCCTCGGAGAGCACGTTAAGCCGTCGTTGACAATTTAACATCTTTGGCAATCGTTACAGGTCAGTCAGAGGCCTAAGAAAGTCTGACAACTGGTTTAACCCAGATTGACGATTTTCCTCGAGAAAGGGGTTGCGAAGGTCAGATGGCAGTCGCTTCGTATAAAAATCTGGTGATCAGCTGTCAAGTCAAATCAAGTGCCGACCCCAAATACATGGGATTAAGGCCAGGGAGATGATGATCTATACAGATAAATAAAATTGAAGTGTCTGTTTGTAATTCCAAAAAACAGCTTTTCACTAAATGCATATGAAATTATACACGCTACTGACACTAAAAAACTAAGCTTTAAAAATTTTATCTATCTGTCTGTTTGTTCCGGGTAATCTCTGAAACGGATGGACCGATTTTAACGGGCCTTTCACTGGCAGATAGCTGATGTTTCAAGGAGTAACTTAGGCTAGTAACTTAGAAAATATATTAGGGTTCCGTAAAATAAAGCATGAAACTAAATCGACGCGGGTGAAACCGTGGGGCACAGCTATACATACATAATACATAAAGATAAATAAAAGTGAAGTGTCTGTTTGTAATTTCAAATTAACAGTTTTTCATCATATATTTTCTATGTCTGTCTGTTTGTTTCAGTGTATCTTTAAAACACGTCAATATGTGATTTGAATTGGTGCCTTATTTACAGAGATTGATAAAATGGGTGTGGTTTTAGCATTAGTGCCCTATTAACAGAGATTGATATATAGGATGTTTTTTTGCATTGGTGCCATATTTACAGAGGCACATACAGGATGAGGTTTTAGCATTAGTGCCCTATTAACAGAGATTGATATACAGGATGTTGTTTTGCATTGGTGCCATATTTACAGAGGTACATACAGGATGTGGTTTTAGAATTAGTGCACTATTTACAGAGATTGATATACAGCATGTGGTTTTAGCATTAGTGCCATATTTACATATAATACATTTTTAGCATAGATATATAGTCTAGGGATTTGAGTTAGTATTAAGTTTTTATTTTGTTTTCGTATTTTCTAGTTTTTTTTATCTTATCCATTTTATTATTACTGTGTAGTCTTTAATGTTTTTTTACCGTTTCGCGTCTGTGTGACAAATAAACAATTTCTTTTCTTTCTTTCTATTTACAGAGATTGATATACAGAGTGTGGTTTTTGCATTGGTGCCATGTTTACAGAGACTGATATACAGGCTAGTATGTATATATGTGTATATAACTCACCCGTTTGTAGTAATACTGCCTGCGTTTAGTGGTTCCCGGGCGGGCAGTGTCGTTGGGGTCGCCGTGTTCACTCTGACCGCAACCAAAGGCACTCTCCAACTCTAAGGCCTTGAAGTTTTCCTTACCTAAACAAAATGTTTGAATGTGTAACTTTTTATCGATATTTATAAATAAATAAATATAAATAAATATGCTCACACCACCCCAGAAGGGTCTCCGAAGGGGTAAGCAGAGGTGTTGTATCAACCAGTGGCGTGCATTGCATATAAGCAGGTAAGCAGAAGTTACAATTTGTGATCACTGAATACACTCGTGTCGTGTAGGTTAAGTACATAGGTATGTACTTAACCTGCCTACCTACCTACTTATTGTTTATGCCTACCCCTCTGAAAATCCAATGCACGCCCCTGGTATCAACAACACCAACATTTCACACAAGATGATTAAGTGCCAACGTGACAGATGGTGAGTCCATCGCCGTCTCAGCCACTATACATACGTGTTTGAATTACTTCTCAGACACATGCAGGTTTCCTCACGATGTTTTCCTTCACCGTAAAGCACGTGGTGTGAAATCACTGCACATAAGTTTTTTTAGAAAATCTCATTGGTACAGGCCCCGCTGGGATTCGAACTAGGCCCTACGGCCACCACGGCTCTTATAAAATGACTAGCTGTGCCCTGCGGTTTCACCCGCGTAGCTTTAGTTTCATCCTTATTGTCGCGGAACCCTAATATTTTTGATAAATAAAAGTATATCAGCTACCTGCCAGTGAAAGTCCCGTTAAAATCCGTCCAGCCGTTTTAGAGATTACCCGGAACAAACAGACAGACAGACAGAGAAAAACTTTAAAACTTGGTTTTTCAGTGTCAGTAGCGTGTATACTATCATATGCATTTAGTGAAAAGCTGTTATTTTGGAATTACAAACAGACACTTCAATTTTATTTATCTGTATAGATGTATATATTATATTACCTATAGGCATGAGTTGATTGTCGAGCTCGCCCGACTTGTGAAGTATTCGACAAGCTTGGAGAGCGACCATCCGGCGAGCGAGCACTCGGGTAGGCATTGGGTGGCCCTGTAAGACACACGAACATGCTATAGATACACTGTTTTATTGTAAAGGCTTTATTTTTTTTGTTTTATGGCTATGCTGCACCAATTCCTTATCCCATACATTGTTGGGGTCGGCACTTGATTCAACCCGATGTGGCTCCATGTTAGTCACAATCAACTTATTAACTCCTTGTCCGTTATGTGCGCCTGGTACTTCGTGTACCATATCATCATCTCCCTGGCCTTATCCCATACATTGTTGGGGTCGGCACTTGATTCAACCCGATGTGGCTCCATGTTAGTCACAATCAACTTATTAACTCCTTGTCCGTTATGTGCGCCTGGTACTTCGTGTACCATATCATCATCTCCCTGGCCTTATCCCATACATTGTTGGGGTCGGCACTTGATTCAACCCGATGTGGCTCCATGTTAGTCACAATCAACTTATTAACTCCTTGTCCGTTATGTGCGCCTGGTACTTCGTGTACCATATCATCATCTCCCTGGCCTTATCCCATACATTGTTGGGGTCGGCACTTGATTCAACCCGATGTGGCTCCATGTTAGTCACAATCAACTTATTAACTCCTTGTCCGTTATGTGCGCCTGGTACTTCGTGTACCATATCATCATCTCCCTGGCCTTATCCCATACATTGTTGGGGTCGGCACTTGATTCAACCCGATGTGGCTCCATGTTAGTCACAATCAACTTATTAACTCCTTGTCCGTTATGTGCGCCTAGTACTTCGTGTACCATATCATCATCTCCCTGGCCTTATCCCAAAAGATCTTGATTAGACTTTTAACTTAGTACTTTCAAATCGTCAGAACGACATGATTATACAGGATTATACATGTGACCGCCTATAAGCATCTCAAGCTACGCATTTACCATATAAGTACAACTACTAGACTTTTCTTTATGTTAATTTTTATTGACATTTGTGCATTGGAACTGTGTCCATGGGCTTACATTTCTCAAGTGATTTAATTTAAATTGTTTAAAAATTATATAAATTTTCAAAGAGTAATTACTGAGTTTCTCACCAGGTTGTTCTCAGTAAAAGCAACCTTCCGAACCTGGCGGTAGCATGTATAATACTGTGTAATTGTGTCATTCTGACGATTTGAAAGTACTTTGTAAAAGTCTAATCGAATAAAGATAAATACTAATTTATACTTACAACAATATTATATTTGACAGGACAGTTGAGCGGTAGTCGTAAGGTACATATGTACGCTGTTCTCTCCCCATCGGCTGTGGGTAGGCAGACCTCCTCTGTCTTCCACTGAGGAGCTAGCCTTGTAAACGTATCCGATGGTAACTTGCCGCAGTACCTTTAAAACGACGAAAAAAAATAGCTGAATAAAGAAATTCTAAATTACTAGCCGACGTCACGCGTTTGCACCCGCGTAGTTCCCGTTCCCGTGGGAGTACGGGGATAAAATATAGCCTATGTTAATCAGTAATAATGTAGCAATTAAATGGTGAAAGATTTTTTAAAATCGGTCCAGTACTTTTTGAACCAATTCGTAACAAACATACACACAAATCTTTCGTCTTTATACTATTAGGATAGAATAATATTTAGTATAGATTAAAATACCGAGGTTCTAACAGTAGGGCACTTACTATACAGGTTGTTGTTTTGCAATGGTGCCATTTTTACCGGTTACATACATGCTCACGCCTGTATCCCCCTCGGGTGTAGGCAGAGGTATTGTAATAACAACACACACTTTCCACACAAGATGATTAAGTGCCAACGTGTCAGAGAGTCCATCGCCGTCTCAGCCACTATACATACGTGTTTGAATTACTTCTCAGGCATATGCAGGTTTCCTCACGATGTTTTCCTTCACCGTTTACCATAAGTTTTTAGAAAAAGTCATTGATACAGGATTAGAAAAAAATAATTTGATTAACTAGCGGAAGTCACGAGTCACCCGTGTAGTTCCCGTTCCCGTGGGAGTACGGGGATAAAATATAGCCTATATTAAACAGTGATAATGTAGCATTCAAATGGTAAAAGAATTTTCAAGATCGGTCAAGTAGTTTCGGAGCCTATTCAATGCAAACAAACAATCAAATCTTTCCTCTTTATAACATAAATGTAGATAACTCACCTATTAATAAGTGCGATCGCAGAAGTCAGATCAACACTTGCTATATTATCCATCTTATTGTCATTAGATTGTTTACTTATACCAGCTGCGATGTCACTTTTAATATCACTTGTCACTTTCGTGTCACTTTTAATTGTTAATTTAGTGTCTGTTTTCTCATTATCATTATGTTTATTTATATCCATTTCAGTTAATGATTCTTCTATATCTGTTTCGCTGTCCGTATCATTATTAACTTTTAAATCATCATATTTCATTATATTGTCATCACTTTTTGTTAGTTCATCATCATCACCAAAGACATCTGCTTTAAAATTTACAACTTTTGATGTATTATTAGGGTCTTTAGATTTTGTATCTAATCTGTTAATTGTATTATCATTTTCATTAATTGTATTATCAATTTCATTAATTTTATTTTCATTTTCATTAATATTATTATCATTATCATTAATTGGATTATATTCACTATTATCTTCATTCATTCGATTATTTTCATTCACAGGACTATCTTTAAGGTTCACTTTATCATTAGGGGTGTAGGGTCTTATAAGGGGTGTAAAATTATCTGCATGTTCCTCTTCAGAAGGCGGTGGTTCGTCTTGAATACCGCACCCACATTTTCTCGTTATTATCTGTAAAATAATATCCATCTTAATCTATACAGATATATAAAATGGAAGTGTCCGTTTGTAATTCCAAATTAACTGCTTTGTCATATGAACGTTTATATGGTACGGAGGAAAATAAATTTTTGTTTCTTCTTTCCTGTTTGTCTGTCAGTCTGTTCCGGGTAATCTCCCAAACGGCTGGACCGAATTTAACGGGACTTTCACTACTGTGCAGTGTAACATAAACTACTTTTATTTCAAAAAAAAATTTGGGTTTGCGAGTTCAAGTCTACACGGGTGAAACTGCGGGACATAGCTAGTATTACAAATGCTCGTACATATGCTTACGCCTGTACCCGAAGAGTTAGACCCCGTACTTACAGAACATCCACATTTTACTCCCATAAGTCCCATGTAATAGAGGGCGAGCCTATTGCCATTAACCAGCCACTAATCCAGACTCCGGGCTGGGGAATTACAGTTGGGACAACCCAATAACACTTTGCCTGAACCGGGGATAGAACCTAGGACCTCTAAACCAACGAGGCAGGTTTTAACTTACCTGATCCAATTCTCTATATGTCGCAACGTTGTGTAGCAAGACTTCTGTTGTGTCGGGTTTGGGAGGATCCGTGAGTCGAGTGGGCCGAGTAGGTCCAGTGGGACAAGTGGGCCCAGTGGTCCGAGTGGGCCCAGTGGGTCCAGAAGTGGGCCCGGTGGGATGAGTATCTTCAACAGGGCATAGTATTGCCGTAGAAGCCCGCGGCGCTCTCGCTCGTCCGCGGCAAAGACCATAAGATCGGTAGCTGTAAGTAAATAAATATTATACAATATAGCTTTATCTAAATACTAGCTGTGCCCTTCGGTTTCAGCCGCGTAGAAACATCAGCTACCTGCCAGAGAAAGTCCCGTTAAAATCCGTCCAGCTGAGTCCGTTTCTGAGATTACCCGGAACAACCAGACCGACAGACAGAAAGAGACAATTTTCAAAAATTGTTTTTTTAGTGCCAGTACCGTATAAAATTCCATATGCATTTGAGAGAAAAACTGTTATTTTGAAATTACAAACAGACACATCAATTTTATTTTACTGTATAGATATAGATACTAATTTAAAAATACAAATAATACACATAAGAAATGTAATGATAAATTAACTTACTTCGGGGGTAAATCCCACCGGAGAACAAGGTTACATCTGGGTAGATCTATCCCCTCTTCAAGAGCTGAAGTCGCCAGGAGAAGATTACACTCGTGCATTCGGAACCTGTCGAAATAAAGATGTTATTGTTTTTTTTCATGTTGATGTATATTTAACCTCTTTGCATGTCTAAAGGAACAGTTGTCTTCTAGAAGTTGTAGGGTTTTATGAATATATCACTATGTTGAAGTCGTAAAATATCTAGCTCCAACGATAACGTAGTTATAGGCTATGGTTGCTAAGGGCCGAAGAGCTCGTGGCCTTAAGCGATTGAATGAACGCGCGCCCGCGTTTACCTACATTACGTACGCGGTCATTACACTTGTTCAATTAAGGGGAAGGTTGATGGTTTTGAAAAATGGTTTTATGGGATTATTTCAGCATTTATTAGTGGGAGAAAAAAAATAAAAACAAAGTTAGATTTCACGTGAATAACTCTACGTTACAGCTGATTTTTATGCGAAAATAAGGTCTTGATATGGTCAACTTTGAACGTCAATTACTCGAAAACGGAAGAAGATATTTTTGTCATAATCATTTTATTTGCTTCCTAAAATTATACCCTCTCACATATTTTAACAGCTGTCCTATTTTCCCCGACATCTTGTATATATAACTCAAAGGTGACTGACTGACTGACATAGTGATCTATCAACACACAGCCCAAACCAATGGACGGATCGGGCTGAAATTTGGCATGCATAATAACTCACTTCTTAAGCACGTCCTCCTGCTGCCGACCCCGGCGTTGGGTCTCATTGGGTTCGGTCAGCGCTGGGCTCTCAATGGGCTCAGTGCAGTACTGAGCGCTCACGTAACTCAGGCACGGACCGTGGCGACTCATATCCTGGACATACAAACTCATACATGTTCATCAATCGGGGAATAAATCAAAAGATATAATAGGTAAGTTCCGTGACTTACCAAAGTCACGGAACTTATCTACCAATATACCTATAATATACAGTGAATTAATGAATTAATATTATTTAACGATTCAATTAATTGATTAATGATTGAATATTTTATTGAATAATTGAATAACAAATTCAATTATTGAATGGACATTTGAACATTCATTAGAATTTGAATTTCATTATTCTATTTAGATTTTTTCTATTCATTAGAATTTTATATAAATAATTGAATTAATTATTAAATTTTCTAGAAGGGACAATTAAATTAATTGAATAACAAATTGAATAAATTGATAGACATTTGAACAAATAATTGAATAATTTAATTAAAAAAAAAATATGTCATTGATTTCAAAAAACAAGAGTTTCTCAAATCAATCCCATATATTATTCTGTTTACGTTTGCCCTCATAACTTCCGACTGGCTGAACCGATTCGGATGATTGTTTCCTTATAAGATAGGTAAGAGTACTGACCACGAGTAGCATGAAGAGTATCTTGGCCAGCAGCGGGTCCCTGGTGTAGAGCACGGCGCACAGCGCGTCGGGTCTCGCGGGGGGCTGCGGCGCGCGGCGACGGCCTGCTCGCCGGGAGCGGCTGGGGACGCGGCCTGGACTACGGGGGATCATGATCTAAATAACTTATTTATTTACAAGCTGTGCCCCAGCGGTTTCACCCGCGTAGATTTAGTTTCATCCTTATTGTCGCGGAACCCTAATATTTTTAATAAATAAAAGTAGCCTAAGTTTCTCCTTGAAACATCAGCTACCTGCCAGTGAAAGTCGCGTTAAGATCGGTCCAGACGTTTTTGAGATTACCCGGAACAAACAGACAGACAAAGAAAAATTTTAAAACTTGGTTTTTTAGTGTTAGTAGCGTGTATACTTTCATATGCATTTAGTGAAAAGCTGTTATTTTGCAATTACAAACAGACACTTCAATTTTATTTATCTGTATATCTGTATAAGGAACACTTGGAAAAGTAGCCTAAGTTACTCCTTGAAACATCAGCTACCTGCCAGTGAAAGTCCCGTTAAAATCCGTCCAGCCGTTTCAGAGATTACCCGGAACAAACAGACAGACAGACAAAGAAAAATTTTAAAACTTGGTTTTTTAGTGTCAGTAGCGTGTATACTTTCATATGGATTTAGTGAAAAGCTGTTATTTTGCAATTACAGACAGACACTTCAATTTTATTTATCTGTTTAGATGTATAGATAAGTATTCTTACCTTGGCAACAACAAGTTCTTATTGATAATTCCTTTACCGCTATTTTCTGAAGTATTCAGATCAACTTTAGAATTCAAAACCTGACTATCACTTTTGTTCACTGAACTAGCACTACTATCACTGGTATTTTTATCACTTTTGTGACTGTCACTTTTGTGACCGACACTTTTTTTGTCACTTTTGTTACTATCACTTGTGTTTAGATTATCACTTAAATCGTTTTTACGGCCACTGTCATGACTTACGCCACCAATTTTCATATTATTTTCGTTACTGTCACTTTTGTTGGTATCACTGATTGTGTTATGAACATCAATGTCAAGATCTTTCAAATTCGCTTCGTATGAATTAACTTTATCTTCCAATGTGTTACATAGGGATATAAAATCACAATTTTCTATTACATTAATTAGTTTCGTTTTGGTATCAATATGTGATCGTTGCTCTTCATTCACTTCCTTAGATTTGTTTGAATCAATATTATTTAGTTCATTAATGTGACTTGTATTTTCCTTTGTGTGACCATCAATTTTGTCACCATCATTATTTTTTTCAGTATCGTCCTTACATTTATTTATATTCATATTTAGTTCATTAGTTTGATTCATCAATTCCTTTATGTTAGAATCATTTTTGTTACTGGCAATTTTGTCAAAATCATTATTTTTTTCTTTATTTACTTCCTTCGAAATGTCCGTATCTGTATTAATATTGAATTCATTAGTGTGACTTATATCCTCTATGTTACCATCAATTTTATCACTAACATAACTTTTTTCTTCATCAACTGCCTTAGATATATTAAGTTCATTAGTGTGACTTATATCCTCTATGTTACCATCAATTTTGTCACTTACATAACCTTTTCCTTCAGTAACATTCAATTCATCAGTTTTAATCATTTCCTCTTTATTAACATCATCAATACCATGCTTATCATCACCGACCTTGCTATCACCGCAATCATTACCGCTTTCTTCAGGGGGTTGAAACTTCTGCAATATTTCAGCAAATCTCAGTACTTTGGGGTTTGAGAACACTTCAATTTTCTGCCATTCAGAACTGCATTTGCTAAAGGCAAGGTCAGCCGAGCATCTTATTTTCACCAATACCGTTGTACTTAGACATAGGAGCAAGAAATGCCTTTCGTAAGGTATTTTTATTTTCAATTTCTCTAACATTGATAGCAGTGTGAAGGCTGCTTTGTCTGCCGCGTAGGGACCTAGAATATACAATCAGGTATTCTATAAATCGCCGGCCTAAAAGGGTCTTTTAAGGGGTAAATAGAGGCGTTATAACACATAGTTTTCACACAATAAAGCTTTTAAATCGTCAGAAGGAAAAATAAATAATTTTAATAATCTAAAACACTTTTTAAGTTATTACCGAAATGTCTTATTTCCAAAAAAATATATTATTATATTATTAAATTTACTAAAAAATAAAACTGACATATTGAAAAGAATATATTAAAACTAGAGCAGTGGGTCTACGTGTAAATACAGGGTGTCGGAGAAAAAGGAACAGTTGTCTTCTAGAAGTTGTAGGGTTTTATGAATATATCACTATGTTGAAGTCGTAAAATATCTAGCTCCAACGATAACGTAGTTATAGGCTATGGTTGCTAAGGGCCGAAGAGCTCGCGGCCTTAAGCGATTGAATGAACGCGCGTCCGCGTTTACCTACATTACGTACGCGGTCATTGAACTTGTTCAATTAAGGGGAAGGTTAATGGTTTCGAAAAATGGTTTTATGGGATTATTTCAGAATTTATTAGTGAGAGAAAAAAAATAAAACCGTAGTTAGATTTCACGTGAATAACTCTACGTTACAGCTGATTTTTATGCGAAAATAAGGTCTTGATATGGTCAACTTTGAACGTCAGTTACTCGAAAACGGAAGAAGATATTTTTGTCATAATAATTTTATTTGCTTCCTAAAATTATACCCTATCACATATTTTAACAGCTGTTCTATTTTCCCCGACATAAATATTACCCGTTGATCCACTGTGGGTCAATAGCAGTAGAACCACGGTTAATACGTGCATTTTTATTAGTAAAATCAGCCTACTAACAGGTTGTTCTCAGTAAAAGCAACCTTCCGAACCTGGCGGTAGCATGTATAATACTGTGTAATTATGGCATTCTGACGATTTGAAAGTTTGTCAAAAGTCTAATCAGATAGAGGTATTTTGAACACGTACCTAATTCATCAAGTACATAAAGAAACTGATGGAATATGTGTTTAGGGTCCAGTGTAGGGTCTGGTATGTTCATGAACTCTTCGTAAAGCTCCTCGCCGTATATCTCTGTGGGATCGTGTCTGTAATTATATATAATATTATTTTAACATGCTCACGTAATCCCAGAAAGGTCTAATATAAATATATATAACTCAAAGGTGACTGACTGACTGACATAGTGATCTATCAACGCACAGCCCAAACCACTGGACGGATCGGGCTGACATTTGGCATGCAGGTACATGTTATGACGTAGGCATCCGCTAACAAAGGATTCTGATTAATTCTACCCCCAAGGGGATAAAATAGGGGATGAAAGTTTGTATGAAACTTTGTCAATTTTAAACCGATCGGGCTGAAACTTTGCATGCATAATTTATTTATAAAAAATATTAGGGTGCCGCGAAATTATGCATGAAACTAAATCTATATATATTAGCTTCTGCCTGCGCGTTCAAACAAACAAACTCTGCAGCTTTATAATCCCTACTAATCCCTACTAATATTATAAATGCGAAAGTAACTCTGTCTGTCTGTTACGCATTCCCGCTTAAACCTCTCAACCGATTTTGATGAAATTTGGCACAGACAATCTTTAGACCCTGAGAAAGGACATAGGCTACCTTTTATTTATTAAAAATATTAGGTTTCCGCGACCATAAGGATGAAACTAAATCTACGCGGGTGATAAATACCTATGTTCATGCATGAAATCCAAGGCGTCTTTGATAGTAGTCCGCATGAAATTGTCCAATTCTATATAGGCCTCTGTAACGGCCTCTCGCAGAGTGGCATATTCTATTATCAACTCTTTCGGCTTCACTGTTGATGTTGATAAACTGAAAAACAATTATTGAATGAATGTCTGTATTCCCCTCGGGTGTAGGCAGAGGTGTTATAATAACAACACACACTTTTCACACAAGATGATTAAGTGCCAACGTGACAGATGGTGAGTCCATCGCCGCCAGAAAAAGTCATTGGTACAGCCCCGCTAGGATTCTAAAAGTTTATAAAAACTTATGTGCAGTGATTTCACACCACGTGCTTTACGGTGAAGGAAAAGATCGTGAGGAAACCTGCATATGTCTGAGAAGTAATTCAAACACGTATGTATAGTGGCTGAGACGGCGATAGACTCACTATCCGTCACATTGGCACTTAATCTTGTGTGTAAAGTGGGCGAATTCCAGGCAATGTCGCTGGCTGTAACTAGTCTAAGCTCACCGTTTCCCTCCATCAATGTCTTCAGCTAAATCCATTTGACAGCACAATTCCTTTTCCAACTCCTCTATTCTCCATTCCAAGTTCTCGTACATTTTGAAATCGTCGCGATTTTCTTGCAATACTTTATCTTCTGCTGAATTATTCTCTTGTAGATCTTCTTTTATATCTTTATCGTCAATATCTTTTGAATCAATTGTTATTTCTTCTATATCATTCTTAATTACACCGTCTGTCTGTAATTCTTCTAGTGAATCCTCTTTTGTATCTTTTCCTTTCACTTTTATATCCTTATCCATAGAATCATTTATATCATTTTTGGCTTCAGTTTCATGATTAATTACATCTTCCCTCTTTGTTGTTTCTGTCGTATCTTCTTTAATATCTTTTATATCAATTATACTGTCATTTGCTTCATCAATAACACCGTCCGTCTGTGTAGCTACTAATGTATCTTTCTCTTGTGAATCATTTTTCTCATCTTCTCCTAAATCTTTTATACCTTTATCGTTAAGTTTATCTTTTGAATCACTAATATTTTCTTCTACTTCACTTTTAATAACACCGTCCGTCTGTGTTTCTTCTAGTGAATAATTTTTTGCATCTTTCACATAATTATCATTAACTTTATCTTTTAAATGAATCGTTTTATCATCTGTTACATTATTAATAACGTCTTCAGTTTGTGTATCTCTCTTTAGTGCTTTTCCTAATTCTTTTATATCATTATCATTAACTTTCAAATCATTAGTTTTATCTCCAGTTTCGTTATTAATTACATCTCCCGTCTCTTTCTCTCCAAGTGTATCTGTCTCTTTCGTGTCTTTAATATCAACGTCTTTTTTAATGGGTCCAAATAAGGGGTAAGTTAAAGCTAAGATTCTTGGTAGGTTCACTTCGTCACATTCTTTGTAAATTCTCATAATCTGAAAATAAAAATGTATATCAAGCTAAGTAAATATGGCAGTAATGAAAAAACAACACTCTGTATAACAACCTTCGTAAAAAAGGCACTAATGAAAAAACAACATCCTGTATATCAACCTTCGTAAATATGGCACCAATGCAAAAACAACATCCTGTATAACAACCTTCATAAATATGGCACCAATGCAAAAACAACATCCTGTATAACAACCTTCATAAATATGGCACCAATGCAAAAACAACAACCTGTATATCAAGCTGCGTAAATATGGCACTAATGCAAAAACAACACCTTTTGTATTTAGCTGTAAGAGCCGTGGTGGCCGTGGGTTTTGAGCAGTCGCCTGCATTTGACTTTGACTATTGATCTCCCTGGCCTTATCCCATGTATTTGTGGTCGGCACTTGATTCAACCCGATGTGGCTGATCACCTGATTTTTATACGAAGCGACTGCCATCTGACCTTCGAAACCCCTTTTTCGAGGAAAATCGGCAATCTGGGTTTAAACCAGTTGTCAGACTCTCTTAGGCCTCTGACTGACCTGTAACGATTGCCAAAGATGTTGAATTGTCAACGGGGACCGACGGCTTAACGTGCTCTCCGAGGCACGGAGGGAACTCCCGCGGTCACCCATCCAACTACTGGCTAGGCGTATGGTTGCTTAACTTCGCTGATCGAATGATATGCGCAATAGCAACTGTGCCACGAGCTCCCCTCGACTAGTATAGGTACAATACTCACATATTGCAGGCATTCATCCACATATATCCGATGACAGCTGTCCAGAACCAGAACGTTAATCCTCTCCATCTGCAGCTGGGACTGTTCCAACAACTTCTTCAACACTGAAGACGTGCACACTATCACCTGGACGAACAAACATACACCAATAAATCTCCTATATATGGGTTAGAGCTAAGTTTGAATCCCAGCGGGGCCTGTACCAATGAGTTTTTCTAAAAACTTATGTACAGTGATTTCACACCACGTGCTTTACGGTGAAGGAAAACATCGTGAGGAAACCTGCATATGTCTGAGAAGTAATTCAAACACGTATGTATAGTGGCTGAGACGGCGATGGACTCACCATCTGTCACGTTGGCACTTAATCATCTTTTATTATGAATAATTTTTGAGGTTTTTTTTTTTAATTATCATTATTTACTGTGTAATGAAATGTACATGATGCCAGCTGAGTTTCTTGCCGGTTCTTCTCAGAAGGCTAGTTTCCGAACCGATGGTCAATTCCTCGACATTCATAAGTGCCTTACCAGGGCCTAAACTGAATAAATATTTTTCATTTTTTCACAACGATTGTCCCCAAGGCTCACAGGTCTTCTGATGATGATAAATACCTCTTTGCGTTCCACCTCATCAGCCCAGTCCTCTACATCATCATACTTCTCCCCGGTGGCCACCGCCAGGTCTGTCAGTATGGAGAGTTCATACGACACACATGGTACTCGAGACGGGAGCGTCACGTACACAGACCGCTTGCGGCCGGATGTGAAAAAACTGGAATACATATATTTATTCAATCTATATATATGTGATAGAGTATTTTAGGAAGCAAATAAAATTATAATGACAAAAATATCTTCTTCCGTTTTCTAGCAATTGACGTTCAAAGTTGACCATATCAAGACCTTATTTTCGCGTAAAAATCTGCTGTAACGTAGAGTTATTCACGCGAATACTAACTACGTTTTTATTTTATAACACCCACTAATAAATCCTGAAATAATCGCATAAAACCATTTTTCGAAACCATTAACCTTCCCCTTCATTTAAAAAGTTTAATGATCGCGTATGTAATGTAGGTAAACGCGGGCGCGCGGTTTATACAATCGCTTAAGGCCGCGAGCTCTTCGGCCCTTAGCAACCATAGCCTATAACTACGTTATCGTTGGAGCTAGATATTTTACGACTTCAACATAGTGATATATTCATAAAACCCTACAACTTCTAGAAGACAACTGTTCCTTTTTCTCCGACACCCTGTATACAGTTGGTGTGCCTCATTCAATAAAAAAATAACCAAACCCTCTAATCTGATAAGCTTCCTCATGCAGCAGCCTCGTCGCGATGAAGGATGTGTACTCCACAGCCAGCGTGTTCCTCGTGCCGGCCATCACCGCCAGCCGCGCCCCTCCCTCGGCCGGCGTGAACCGGGAACAGCTGGTCTCCATCTGAGGGTCGGAAAATACAAAATCCATAACATATGCTCACGCCTGTATTCCCCGAAGGGGTAGGCAGAGGTGTTATAATAACAACAAGATTTTCACTACTGCCATATGGATGTATACACGCTACTGACGCAGAAATACCAATTTTTACAAGTTTTCTCTGTCTGTCTGATTGTCTATCTGTTTGTTCTGGCTAATCTCTAAAAATTGCTGGTGAAACCGTGGAGCACAGCTAGTACAATATCTATATATCTATACAGATAAATAAAATTGAAATGTCTTTGCTTTTCACTAAATGCATATGAAAGTATACACACTACTGATACAAAAAATCCAACTTTTTAATTTTTTCTCTGTCTGTCTGTTTGTTCCGGGTAATCTCCGAAACGGCTGGACGGATTTTAACGGGACTTTCACTTATAGGTAGCTGATGTTTCAAGGATTATCTGAGGCTACTTTTATTTATTAAAAATATTAGGGTTCCGCGACAATAAGCGTAAAAATAAATATATAAGCCCATGGACACAGTTCCAGTGTACAAAAGTGGATAAAAAATATAATTTAAGTAGGTATATAACTGTGTAGCTAGAGATGGCCATCATTGAAAAAAAATGTACCCGTGGTACGAAATATGCGAGTAATGAAATGCATTCACTAGTAATGTTTCTTTACTTAGTACTGTTGGTGCACCCATTACTCAGTAACGAATACATATGGTTTGCAGTGGCATGCATAGCTTGTAAGCAGATAAGCAGAGTGCCCAATGTGAGTTTTCTTCAAAACCGTCACAAGTGATCGCGTCAACGTAAATGCAAATTAGTATGGGCTCACAATAGTGTTTAGGCCGACAGAGGCCCTGTTCCGATCCTATACAAATCTGCGTATACGTCGATGCAGTGACTTATGACGGCGGCAGTGAAAAACTCGCATTAGGCCCTCAGAAGTTACAATTTGTGATCACTGAATACACTTGTGTTGTGTGTGTGTCTCTACCAAAACATATATACCTACGCCACGCCTCATTCATATGTATTTAACCTGCCTACCTACTTATATGCCTACCCCTCTGAAAATCCAATGAACGCCCCTGTTTTGCTACATCTCAGATCCAGTAGAAACCAAACAGTGTCAATCTTTGTTTACAAATATGTCATTGTTAAGATATCTGATGTTGCTATTGAAAAACATTCCAGAATTTCATAACATTATATTCATACACTAGCTGTGGCCCCCTGTTTCACCCGCATAGACAAGTAGCCTTAGTTACTCCTTTGAAGATTATCTATCTGCCATAAAAGTCCTATTAAAATTGGTCCAGCTAGAGATAAGCCAGAACAGACAGACAGACAGATGAACAGATGGAAAAAAAAAAACGTTCAGTACCGTATATACTTTCATATGCGTTCAGTAAATAGGTGTTATTTTGGAATTACAAACAGACACTTCAATTTTATTTATCTGTATAGACTGAATAGATGTATAGGTGATTCCAACAGGAATTCAAGTTGAATACTGTCTATACGCGACTGAAAATACGTTTCTAGTAACTATTCTGACAGCTAATAAGATTTTTTAGAACGCAAAAATGTTATTATTGTTTTAAAAATATCAAAGAGGTTATTTTTCAAACACTCGTATATTAAATATAAAAAACATACTTACTGTTGCCGGTGAGTCAAACGATGATAAATAACTGTTATAATAATTAAATCACTGCAAAAACGATAACCTTGGTTACATCGAACTGTATTACAAACACTGCACAAACAATAAATTACATTTTATCCTTTTTATGTACGCATCCAATGGCTTAGTTTATGGGAAACGGGGGTCATGAAAGAAAGAAGGTTCTGATATTTGTTTAAGTTGTAGTCTACACAATTTGCGGCATAAATTTTAGTAATAAAACTGATAAAAATTGATTTCGAAAAGCGTCCGACGGTGCGGATTGCTAAGGTCAATGACATCTTTTGACGTATGGAGCAGTGTAGCCAGCTCAGATTTTTAAAAAGCGTTGTTGGGGTTTGAAAATACGTAGATTATTTTTAAATGGCTTATGAAACGTTCGTAGATCTACGTACATTCATCAAGCTGCTATTTTTAGTTTAGATTTCATCAGATTAGTCGCACAAAATCTCTTGATGGTTGGGTACCTCTTAGAAAATTCTAAAAAATAAATAAAAAGAGTCCTTAAATACGTAGATCTACGTAATAAGACGTAGAGTTGGCAATGAGTTTGACAGACTAAAGTGACAAAATAAATTCGCATGATAATAACAGCTTAAAAAAAACAAACAATCATTTTTTTATTCATTAACATTGACAGCTATAGTGACTAATTTCCAAAAAAGTTAGATAAGTCTCTGATCTTAGAAGAAGGAAGTCTTAGTTATTTTTAATTATAATTAACTATAAAGTATAGTTTTATTGTTTTTAAAAAGCATAAATAAACCGAGATCGCAAAGAACTATTGTAAGAACTCACTAACGTTAGAAAACTTATAAATATAACTGTTTTCTTTGCTTCTGTTACATACATTAAGTAAATTTTCGTTTTAAATCTATATATCTATACAGATAAATAAAATTTAAGTGTCTGTTTGTAAATCCCAAATAACAGCTTTTCACTAAATGCAGCTGAAAGTATACACGCTACTGACACTAAAAAACCAAGTTATAAAATTTTTCTCTGTCTGTCTGTCTGTCTGTCTGTCTGTTTGTTCCGGGTAATCTCTGAAACGGCTGGACCAATTTTAACGGGACTTTCACTGGCAGGTAGCTGATGTTTCAAGGAGTAACTTAGGCTACTTTTATTTATTAAAAATATTAGGGTTCCGCGACAATAAGGAAGAAACTAAATCTACGCGGGTATAACCGCAGGTAACAGCTAGTTTCCAATATATAATTACCACCAGCTCGGAAACTAGACTAACTAACTATTCTGTCAATTTGATACTACTTTTTAAAACGATAAAAAAAAAAGATATTTTGAGTATACATTTATGAGCCATGGTGGCCGTGGGTTTGAGCACTTGTATAGTACCTAAGAGTTTTTCTAAAATACTTATGTGTAGTGATTTCACATCACATGAAAATATCATGAGGAATCCTGCAATGTCTGAGAAGTAATTCAAACACATATGTATAGTGGCTGAGACGGCGATGGACTCACTGACACGTTGGCACTTAATCATCTTGTGTGAAAAGTGTGTGTTGTTATTACAACACCTCTGCCTACACCCGAGGGGAATACAGACGTGAGTACATGTATGTAAAGTCTTTAAAAGTTCCCATTAATATTTTTCAGGTACTCTAAAAATGCAATCAAACAAAGGAACGAATATACCAGAAAATTTATTAAAAAACTTCAATCCATATGAAATTTTACAACCGCAGAAGGTTAAAGATACAAAATTCGACCTATTGGTTGATATAAGTGACGATTCTAACGAATACGACAAACGAAACTCAATACAAACAGATTTAGACACTACATTACCAAAAATCAATCCGGATTTGATAGATCTATTTGAAAATGTCTTGATAACTCCGCAACAAATTGATAAACGCAATAGAAAACTAGATCACATTGAAGAATGGCCTTTTTTGAATGTTTTATCACAACCTGGTTGCAGTAATGAGGGAATAAAAACAGATGATTGTGAAAATTGTGCGAAGGAAAATACCCTGAAAATTCTAAGCCCACCAAGTATGGATAATATCAATTTAGATTCAAATAAAAACACTCAAAATAACCCACTGAATACACAATTGTATGAATGTAAAGATGACGATACAGACAGTCTTTATTCTAGTTGTAAATATGATCTAGAAGACCATGATGAATTACTTGATGAAATATTACAATCAAAATCATTTGAAATGACATACAGAAACGACACTGATATACCAGTTAAAAATACGAACAACTCAATTGCCCATGCTATAGATCTTAAACAGAATAACATTACGTCAGAAGATATGTCTTTAAAACTTCTAGAAACAGCTTCTAAAGACCAAATTAATGACAAAGTTCACAAAGCTAAAGATTATAAACAGACATCAGAAAAAACTACTTTAATACTCATTGAAACAGTAACGAAAGACGAAAAAGCATTCCTTAAAAGATTAATCAAATGTGCTGACAAGTCGAATTATACACGAGGACCTAGTATTTACGAGAAATCACTGTTACTTCCGCAAATAATGGAACGGTTGACGGCAAGGAAGACTGTTCTGGAGGCACGGAAGAACCTGCAGAGACGTCTGATACTGGACTCTGGTTCAGAATGTCCTGTGTCGATGCCAGAACTGAATCCAACGGTTCTGATGGAAGATTGCAAGAGCTATAGATTACTCGGCTTTAAGACAAGAGAGGGATTTCAACATTTTATTAGGACTGGGCGATTTTAAGGTTATCCAATCGCAATTAGTGCCTAGTGCGAGTTTTCTTAAAATCGCCGTCACAAGTGATCGCGTCGACGTAAACGCAGATTTGTATGGGTTCACAATAGTGTCATGTTTAGGCCGACAGAGGCGCTGTTCCGATCCTATACAAATCTGCGTTTACGTCGACGCGGTGACTTGTGACGGCGGCAGTGGAAAACTCGCACTAGGCCCTCTTGTGCGTTATTCTGTAAGGTTTCAAACCGTCGAACTCGACGACGAGCGTTGGTTTCAATCATAAAAATTGATACATAATATATAGAGGATAAGGTTCAATTTCGTATC
The DNA here is from genome assembly GCA_964035505.1 of Watsonalla cultraria. Lineage (NCBI taxonomy): Eukaryota > Metazoa > Arthropoda > Insecta > Lepidoptera > Drepanidae > Watsonalla > Watsonalla cultraria. The sequence continues at coordinate 1,033,806 of OZ037741.1, read as the reverse complement.
TATCGTAATATTTAGTGAATAACGCGGCTGTCCTATGTATATTTTTACTTTATAAGGATTTATCAATTTATATAGTTTTATTATTTTTGTACTCTTTGGTACTCATAGCTGTCGTCTATAAAATCGTTATCATAATTATAATATAAATATGAATGAATAAATATTTTTATATCTTAAATAACTTTGTATTTATAAGAATGAGTGAGTTACAGGTTAAGAGTACTTTTTTTAAATGTAAGTTAAAAATAAAAGGATTGGAAAAAAATTCAAAATATCTTTATTTGATAAGACTTCCAACAAAGTACTTTCAAATCTTCAGAAAGATAAAAAATACATTATACATGAACCTGAGGTTTTAGGTTCGATCCCGAGTAAGGTAGTGTTATTGGGTTTTTCCATCTGTTGCAGCCCGGAGTCTGGATTTAATGGCAATAAGGTCGCCTCATATTAAATGCCCCTTAAACATAACCGGAATTTAGCTAGTGGGGTGTAATAGAAATAAATATTTTTGGATGGTCTTAAATTTTTTATGTGTATATTGCTTCCTGTGCCTAGTTACATCAGTAGTTAAATTAAAAATACTTTCGCCATTCTTGCTGTCAAATGTCAATTATTATTGACATTAGGGATGCTATTCACTCCTAAATAGACAATTTTTAAATCGAATGGAATCCTAGATACTCAAAAAAATCGAGTTCTAATAAATCGATTCTTGTTGCGAATTTGCATTTACAACATGAAATAAATGTATTTTGTGGAGAATAAGAAAGGCATATTAACCAAAAATGTTTATCATTTAAAACAGGGATTTCAACTAGGGCAATAAATTGGACGTCGATTTTATAGCGTAAAATATTGATTCATTGAATCGATTCAGTGGTAAATATTAATTTTAAAATCAATTTATCCGACTTGGTAAATCAATTATTCGATTAATTGATCTCAAACAAATCAGATAGCCACCCCTAATTGACATACATGCAGTGTCTGTATTGTATTTACTTTTGGCTAAAAAACATCATATTCTAAACAATTAAAATAAGAATACAGTGAATTAATATCTAAAATGGATCGCATAAATAGATTGGAGAAAGAAATTTCAGACCTCCGTAAAGTTCTCACTGAGAAGGAAACCGAATTATACCAAATTAAAAATGAATTAGCCGTATGTATTTTATTCTGTATTTACTTAACAAACCGATTGATTAGCGATTACTATAAACGCCAGGACGTATCTTCTGTAAGGAGACAGCTCTGTAAACCTCACTCACCTTGTGAACACACCACTACAATAGAGCAGTGTCATTTGTCTGGTATCTTCTGTAAGGTGGAGGTAATACAGACAGCTCTGTAAACCTCACTCACCTTGTGAACACACCACTACAATAGAGCAGTGTCATTTGTCTGGTATCTTCTGTAAGGTGGAGGTACTACAGACAGCTCTGTAAACCTCACTCACCTTGTGAACACAACACTACAATAGAGCAGTGTCATTTGGCTGGTATCTTCTGTAAGAAGCTGCCTCATAGTCGGTTTGATTTCCGGGTATGTTCCGGCGTAGGTACGTACGAACATAAACACACACACACACGAGTGTATTCAGTGATCACAAATTGTAACTTCTGCTTACCTGCTTATATGCAGTTTAACTTTCAGTTTAACGAGTTCACTGCTAACGACGCATCTACACGTCCAACAGTGAATTTAAAAGAAGATGCAAGGTTAGCAGTGAATGTGTTAAAGATGTATGTTTTCAGAACCAACCTCAGATGCCAGTGCCTCTCAATCAAACAAATAATGTTTCCAAAGTCCAGATCAGTGATAAATTGCCGAAATGGGCTATTGAAAGGTAAGAAACATGTGATCAGAATCAATAATATCTTTATTTGATTAGACTATAGGATATGGTTCAAATTATCACACCACACCACTCACGAACTCGTATACACACTCTAACTCTATAGACTATTGTTTAAGTAAATTCTACGCATTTTCATGTCAAAATATCTATATATCTATACAGATAAATAAAATTGAAGTGTCTGTTTGTAATTCCAAAATAACAGCTTTTCACTAAATGCATATGAAAGTATACACGCAACTGACACTAAAAAACCAATTTTAAAATTATTCTGTGTCTGTTTGTTCCGGTTAATCTCCGAAACGGCTGGACGGATTTTAACGGGACTTTCACTGGCAGATAGCTGAAGAAGTATACTTAGCTAATTTTATTTAGAAAACATATTACGGCTTAGCGAAATTAAATCTATGTGAATGAAACCGCGGGGCACAGCTAGTATGAATTTATATTTGATTGTTTATCTCCTACCCACAGATACAGTAGACAAATCCTCCTAGCAGAAATAGGAGTGCGGGGCCAAGAGAGACTTTGCGCAGCCCGAGTATTAATCGTGGGCGCCGGGGGGCTGGGCTGCCCCGCTGCCGTCTACTTGGCCGGGGCTGGGGTTGGTGAGTCATTACATGCATACTATATCTATACAGATTGATAAAATGTAAGTGACTGTTTGTAATTCCAAAATAACAGCTTTTGAATAATGAAAGTATACACGTTACTGACACAGAAAAACCAAATTTTTGTTTGTAAAAGTTTGTTCCGGGTAATCTCTGAAACGGTTGGACCGATTTTAATGGGACTTTCACTGGCAGGTAGCTGATGTTTCAAGGAGTAACTAAGGCTACTTTCTAAATCTAAACTGCGGGGCACAGCTAGTAGACAAATACAATTGAAATCATCATCTCCCTGGCCTTATCCCATGTAATGTTGGCATCGGCGCTTGATTCAACCCGATGTGGCTGATCACCTGATTTAAAAAAATATACAGCGTGTCGGGGAAAATAGGACAGCTGTTAAAATATGTGATAGGGTATAATTTTAGGAAGCAAATAAAATTATTATGACTAAAATATCTTCTTCCGATTTCAAGAAATTGACGTTCAAAGTTGACCATATCAAGACCTTATTTTCGCATAAAAATCAGCTGTAACGTAGAGTTATTCACGTGAAATCTAACTAAGGTTTTATTTTTTTTCTCCCACTAATATATCCTGAAATAATCCCATAAACCCATTTTTCGAAACCATTAACCTACCCCTTAATTTAAAAAGTTTAATTACAGCGTACGTAATGTAGGTAAACGCGGGCGCGCGTTCATTCAATCGCTTAAGGCCGCGAGCTCTTCGGCCCTTAGCAACCATAGCCTATAACTACGTTATCGTTGGAGCTAGATATTTTACGATTTGAACATAGTGATATATTCATAAAACCCTACAACTTCTAGAAGACAACTGTCCCTTTTTCTCCGACATCCTGTATATTAATTTGGTCATAGTAGTAGTTCCTTGGACGCCCTCTACCGACACTTCCGCTCACATTCGCTCTGTAAATGTGTTTCGTTAATCGCCCTACGCTCATCCTTTCGATATGTCCAAACCATCTCAACATACTTCTTTCAATTATTGATTCAGATACTGATTTTTATTATTCCAGGTGAAATAGGTATATTGGACTACGATACGGTTGAAATAACGAATATACACAGACAGATACTACATACGGAGAAGGACCAGTATATGAATAAGTCTGACTCGGCAGCTGACTATTTGAAAAGGTAATATTTGCCTGTATAACGTTTTTCTTAGGGTTTTGATATTGTTTTGTTTAATGACTAGCTGTGCCCCGCGGTTACACCCGCATAGTGGCGGAACCCTATTATATTTTCTAAATAAAATTACCTAAAACACTCCTTGACACTTCAGCTATCTGCCAGTAAAAGTCCCGGTAGAATCGGACCAGTCGTTCACGCGTGATGCCGTGACCAAGGGAAATGGGGATTCATTTTTATATATAAAGACTAACTGTGCCCTGCGGTTTCAACCGCGTAGATTTAGTTTCATGCTGTTTTCTAAATAATATTATCCGAAAACACTCCTTGAAACATCTGCTATCTGCCAGTGAAAGTCCCGTTAAAATCCATCCAGCCGATTACGATGATGCCGTGACCAAGTCAAAGTCAAAGTCAAAGTTAAAAATATATTTTATTCGATTAGACTTTTACAAAGTACTTTCAAATTGTCAGAATGCCATAATTACACAGTATTATACATGCTACCGCCAGGTTCGGAAGGTTGCTTTTACTGAGAACAACCTGGCAAGGAACTCAGTAATTACTCTTTACAAAAATATTATACAATTTAAAATACAAAGTAAATCACTTGAGAAATGTAAGCCCATGGACACAGTTCCAATGCATAAATGTCGATAAAAATTAACATAAAGTAAAGTCTAGTAGTTGTGCTTATATGGTAATGCGTAGCTTGAGATAAGCAGCCCCCACAAGCAGCACCTGTTCACAAGTATGACAGCCATCAAGCCAAGGGAAATGGGGATTCATTTTTATATATAAAGATTCATATGATTTATATTGTATCGATGAAATGTACAAGCCAGCCAGGTTTCTTGCCGGTTCTTCTCAGAAGGCTACTGAGAACTTGCCAGGTCGTAGCATGTATAATACTGTGTAATTATGGCATTCTGACGATTTGAAAGTACTTTGTAAAAAGTCTAATCGAATAAAGATAATTTTGAGTTTGAGTTTGGCTCAAAAAGTACTGGACCGATTTAAAAAATTCTTTCACCGTTTGAATGCTACATTATCACTGATTAACATAGGCTATATTTTATCCCCGTACTCCCACGGGAACGGGAACTTTACGTGTATAATATTTTCAGCATAAATTCAAGAATAAAAGTAACGCCATACTGCGTTCAACTGAATTCGTCAAACGCCATAGAAATTGCGTCTAAATATAACATTATATTAGATTGCTCGGATAATGTACCCACCCGATATTTGCTGAACGACTTATGTGCTATTTTAAAGGTAAGTACCTAGATTTAAGGATTAAGTGCCAACGTGACAGATTCTGGGTCCATCGCAGTCTCAGCCACTATACATACGTGTTTGAATTACTTCTCAGACTTCTCAGCAGGTTTCTTAAGTTTTCCTTCACCGTAAAGCACGTGGTGTGAAATCACGGCACATAAGTTTTTAGAAAAACTCATAGATACAGGCCCCGCTGGGATTGGAACTTGCGTCGCTTGCGTAGCAGGTGACTGCTCCAACGTAAATTGTTGGCGTTATCAATTTATCGTGCCCAAAACTTTTCATTGAGTATTTGAAAATGATTTTAATAGATCTTTACACCTAGATGGATTATGACTGGTGTAGGTGCACTTTGCAGAAAGTCACTGAAAAGCGCAAAAAATATTTGTTTATATTGAACTAGCTGTGCCCCGCGGTTTCACCTGGTAAGTAGCTGATGTTTCAAATCAGCTACTGCATATTGTAAATATTTCAGATCCCGCTAATATCAGGGAGTGCATTAAAAATGGAAGGCCAGTTGACTATTTACGGATACAGAGCGGACAATGGTGACGATGGAAAGGTATATATCGTGGTTTATAACATTTGTTGAATAAAATATAATTGAATGAGAAATATATTCAATAATCGGAGAAAAAGGAACAGTTTTATGAATATAGGACACTCCTGACACTCGTGACACTCGACACTCGACACTCCCGACACTCGATACACCTGACACTCCTGATACTCGAAACTCCAGACTCTTGACACTTCTGACACTCGACACTCCAGATACTCGACATTCGACACTCGATTTGACATTTCACTCCTGACACTTCTGACTCTCGACATCCGACACTCATGACACTTGACACTCGACACTCCTGACACTTGACACTCGTCACTCCAAACACTCCAGACCCTCCTGACACTCCAAGACACTCCAGACACTCCTGACACTCCGGAATTGCTTTTAAATATACCATTGAAATGTCGACTTCAACTTATGGATATAAGTCTATTATTATATTATACAAACATATTAATTGATTAAAAAATATAGTACTTACACTAAAAACATATAAAATTAAAATATATTATTAAAAGGAGTCTCTGTAGGCTTACTATATGTGAAGAATATATTTGTCCAGGTGTACGTAGGTCCATGCTATCGCTGCGTGTTCCCAGTGCCCCCACCCTCGGAGGCCGTGGGGAGTTGCTCCGCCAATGGAGTCGCTGGACCCGTCTGTGGGGTTATAGGTTAGTAATATATAGTCGGATAAAAAGGAACAGTTGTCTTCTAAAAGTTGTAGGGTTTTATGAATATATCACTATGTTGAAGTCGTAAAATATCTAGCTCCAACGATAACGTAGTTATAGGCTATGGTTGCTAAGGGCCGAAGAGCTCGCGGCCTTAAGCGATTGAATGAACACGCGCCCGCGTTTACCTACATTATGTACGCTGTCATACAACTTATTAAATTAAGGGGAAGGTTAATGGTTTCGAAAAATGGTTTTATGGTTTTATTTCAGGAACTATTAGTGGGAGTATAATAATAAAAACGTAGTTAGATTACACGTAAATAACTACGTTACAGCTAATTTTTATGCGAAAATAAGGTCTTGATATGGTCAACTTTGAACGTCAATTACTCGAAAACGGAAAAAGATATTTTTGTCATAATAATTTTATTTGCTTCCTAAAATTATACCCTATCACATATTTTAACAGCTGTCCTATTTTCCGACTAAGTCAGAGTATATTGTGTGCAGGTGTGCTTCAAGCGTTGGAGGCAATCAAATACATTGTCGGGCAGAGTCACAGGAGTCTATTAGTCGAGAGGATGTTGTTATTCGACGGGGAAGACACTACATTCAGAACTGGTTGGTATTTATAGATTTATATACTTGTTAACACCTACTACAGGTCCCGTCACGAGATAAGAGTGCTCAGAGAGAATAGTGGCGATACTGCGCATGTTTTTGCAAGCTTTATATAAATTAAAGTGTTTGTAATTCCAAAATAACAGCTTTTCACCAAATGCATATGAAAGTATACACGCTACTGACAATGAAAAACCAAGTTTTAAAATGTTTATCTGTCTGTCTGTTTGTTCCGGGTATTCTCTGAAACGGCTGGACCGATTTTAAAGGGACTTTTGCTGGCAGGTAGCTGACGCAGTATTTATTAAAAAAATTGGGTTCCGCGACATGAAGCATGAAACTAAGTCTATGCGGGTGAAACCGCGGGGCAAAGCTAGTTTAAAATAAATTATGATAAATTTCCTTGAATCCCAGCGGGGCCTGCACCTATGAGTTTTTCTAAAAACTTATGTACAGTGATTTCACACCACGTGCTTTACGGTGAAGGAAAACATCGTGAGGAAACCTGCATATGTAAGTAATTCAAACACGTATGTATAGTGGCTGAGACGGCGATGGACTCACCATCTGTCACGTTGACACTTAATCATCTTGTGTGAAAAGTGTGTGTTGTTATTACAACACCTCTACCTACACCCGAGGGGATAGTGTAAGTATTATTGTCATATATTTTTCAGTAAAACTTCGAGCACGAAACCCCGAATGTCCAGCTTGTTCAGAAAAGGCGTCAATATCACAACTTATTGACTATGAAGCTTTCTGTAAGGCCCAGGCGAAAGAAAAGGTAACCATATCATCATCTCCCTGGCCTTATCCCATACATTATTGGGGTCGGCGCTTGATTCAACCCGGTGTGGCTCCATGTTAGTCACAATCAACTTATTAACTCCTTGTCCGTTATGTGCGCCTGGTACTTCGTGTACCATATCATCATCTCCCTGGCCTTATCCCATACATTGTTGGGGTCGGCACTTGATTCAACCCGATGTGGCTCCATGTTAGTCACAATCAACTTATTAACTCCTCGTCCGTTATGTGCGCCTGGTACTTCGTGTACCATATCATCATCTCCCTGGCCTTATCCCATACATTGTTGGGGTCGGCACTTGATTCAACCCGATGTGGCTCCATGTTAGTCACAATCAACTTATTAACTCCTCGTCCGTTATGTGCGCCTGGTACTTCGTGTACCATATCATCTGACCTTCGTAACCCTTTTTTATGGGGGAAATCGGTAATCGGTGACCTGTAACGATTGCCAAAGATGTAAAATTGGCAACCGGGACCGACGGCTTAACGTGCTCTCCGAGGCACGGAGGGAACTCCCGCGGTCACCCATCCAACTACTGGTTTGGAAAACTTTTAACTTCACTTTTAGAGGAGTTTCTGACTGCAATAGCAATGAATGAATTATAATTCAATCCATGATATTCAGTGTACGCAGGTGAAACCGCGGGGCACGGCTAGTCTATTTATACAGCTGGTTATAATTTTCATTACCACGCGTTGCATGGTGATTATATCACCCAAAATAATATAATTCAGTGTTGCATGCAAAGAAAATCAAGACTGCGAATGTTACATACAAAGGTAAGTTTTCATTAAAATAACTTTTTTAAATTTTTTTTTTTTTAACTTTTATTTTTATTTTTGAAACATTCGCGGTTTTGACTCAATCAATAAAATATTTTTCGCATATTCAAATACACGTTTCCCCCCCATTTATCACAGAACAAACCCTCCAAATGGCATGTCTCTAGGAGCAGCGGTTAGGTTGTGTGATAATATACAGGTGTCGGAGAAAAAGGAACAGTTGTCTTCTAGAAGTTGTAGGGTTTTATGAATATATCACTATGTTGAAGTCGTAAAATATCTAGCTCCAACGATAACGTAGTTATAGGCTATGGTTGCTAAGGGCCGAAGAGCTCGCGGCCTTAAGCGATTGAATGAACGCGCGCCCGCGTTTACCTACATTACGTACGCGGTCATTACACTTGTTCAATTAAGGGGAAGGTTAATGATTTCGAAAAATGGTTTTATGGGATTATTTCAGAATTTATTAGTGGGAGAAAAAAAATTAAAGCGTAGTTAGATTTCACGTGAATAACTCTACGTCACAGCTGATTTTTATGCGAAACTAAGGTCTTGATATGGTCAACTTTGAACATCAATTACTCGAAAACGGAAGAAAATATTTTTGTCATAATCATTTTAATTACTTCCTAAAATTGTACCCTATCACATATTTTAAGAGCTGTCCCGGTTTACCCGACACCCTGCATAAGTCGCTTTGGGCTATGATTATTAAGAAAAGTAGTCTCTAAATATAAAATGGATTTTTTATCTATGAACCTATACTATTTAAAGATTATTTTTCAGAAAAAGCTAGAAGCACATTTGAATTCCGAACGTCGGAAGCAAGAGAAGAAAAAACGCATGACAGGACAGAGTTACTTCGGTTTCCGAACGAAACCGGACGGCGGGAAAAGAAAATGGGTGCAAGACGTTCAGAAATCCGAGAGAAAAATGGGTCCGCCTTGTGCCTCGAGTTTTTGTTCAAAAGGAACATTAAGACAGTGTAAGCAATTCACAGAAGCACACAGAGAAGAAATCTTCAAATATTTTTGGAACGAATTAGATTGGTTAGGAAAAAAAAAGTACGTTAAAAATTTAGTTCAATCCGTTCCAGTTAAAAGACGAAGAATTAAACTTCAAAATGACGTTTCTAGAAAAGGTGATTCTAAAATTTATCACTTAAATTTAAATGACGAAAAAATACCAGTGTGTCGTGTCATGTTCTTACAAACCTTAGGAATAAAAGAAGCTATGTTAAGATGCTGGTTAATTAATAAAAACGCACCTAAAGCCTCCAAAAAACCAGTGAAATCATTGAACGTCGATAATTACATAGAAAAACTACCAAAAATTCAGTCGAAGTGCAATTTGTGTCTTGCAAACGGTTTTAATGCTCAGTATTTGAATGTGGCTAGTGTGAAAAATATATTTCAGCTTTACAATAAGTATGTGAGTGATATGAAAAGGGATAATATAAGCCCGGCGTCTAGGAAAACGTTTTCGAAAGTAGTTAGTGTAAAGAATTTAAGGATTTTTAAACCAAAAAATGAGAGTGATATATGCGATATTGTGAGCCAACATAACGTCTTGCCGGGTTTGAGTTACGAGAAGAATTTAAACCAGAGTTATTATGTTAATCAACAATGGTTACAGTAAAAGTACCAATGAGTTTTTTGAAAACTTACACGAGCTTTACGATAAAGGTTTTTTTACAAAAAAACTAAAAAGCCTTAAAAAATAGAAAAATAATATTATTTATATGAATATTTCTAGCTGTGCCCCGCGGTTTCACCCGCGTAGATTTTAATTTCATGGTGTCCCGCGGTCCCCTAATGTTTTTTAAAAATCTTAAGTAGCCTAAGTTACTCCTTGTAACATTAGCTATCCGTCAGTGAAAGTCCCGTTAAAATCCGTGCAGCCGTTGCGGAGATTACCCGGAACAAACAGACAGACAGACAGAGAAAAATTTTAAAAATTGGTTTTTCTATGTCAGTACCGTGTATACTTTCATATGCATTTAGTGAAAAACTGTTATTTTGCAGTTACAAACAGACACTTCAATTTTATTTATCTGTATAGATAAAGAGTAAAGGTTTGTATGTATGTTTGTAACGAATTGGCTCAAAAAGTACTGGACCGATTGTAAAAATTATTTCACCATTTGAATGGTACCGTGAGGAGCCGTGGTGGCCTCGGGGTTAGAGCAGTCGCCTGCTACGCAAGCGACGCAAACTCGAATCCCAGCGGGGCCTACCTATGAGTTTTTCTAAAAAAGTTTATGTACAGTGATGTCACACCACATGCTTTACGGTGAAGGAAAACATCGTGAGGAAACCTGCATATGTCTGAGAAGTAATTCAGACACGTATGTATAGTGGCTGAGACGGCGATAGACTCACTGACACGTTGGCACTTAATCATCTTGTGTGAAATGTGTGTGTTGTTATTACAACCTCTGCCTACACCCGTGAGCACATGTATGTCCTCCAAATATATTTTCTGTACAACAGAAGTACATCTGAGAAATGTCAACTTTTCAACCATCACGCGTATATCTCAACTCTAAACAATGTTAGATATTCTATCTTACAACACTAAAACACGACTTGGTCCTAGCGGAAGACCAGTGATGGTTGTCATCAACGTGACAGCCAGATTATGCTGAGTTGGGACCAATTCGTAACAACTATAACACACTGTTACTATAAGCCTTTTGGCTATTTTGTGTACTAGCTGTGCCCCGCGGTTTCACCCGCGTAGATTTAGTTTCATCCTTATTGTAGCGGAACCCTAATATTTTTAATACATAAAAGTAGCCTAAGTTACTCCTTGAAACATCAGCAACCTACCAGTGAAAGTCCCGTTAAAATCCGTCCAGCCGTTTCCGAGATTACCCGGAACAAATAGACAGACAGACAGAGAAAAAATTTAAAACTTGGTTTTTTAGCGTCAGTATCGTGTATACTTTCATATGCATTTAGTGAACAGCTGTTATTTTGGAATTACAAATAGACACTTCAATTTTATTTATCTGTATAGATATTGTTACGAATAAATTTATTTTCTTTCTTTCTAAAATAAGATGTCTGAAGAATAAATATTTTTTACATAGAAAATTGTGTTTTATTATCATTAAGACCCGTGATGGCCTTGGGGTTTGAGGGTCGCCTGCTACGCAAGCAATGCAAGTTGCCATCCACCAGTGAAAGTCCCGTTAAAATTGGTCCAGCCGTTTCGGAGATTACCCGGAACAAACAGACAGACAGAGGAAAAGTTAAGAAATTGTTTTTATGTCAGTACCGTATACAGGATGTCGGGGAAACCGGGACAGCTCTTAAAATATGTGATAGGGTATAATTTTAGGAAGCAATTAAAATTATTATGACAAAAATATATTCTTCCGTTGTCGAGTAATTGATGTTCAAAGTTGACCATATCAATACCTTATTTTCGCATATAAATCAGCTGTAACGTAGAGGTATTTACGTGAAATGTAACTACGTTTTTATTTTTTTTCTCCCACTAATAAATCCTGAAATAATCCCATAAAACCATTTTTCGAAATCAGTAACTTTCCCCTTAATTTAAAAAGTTTAATGATCGCGTACGTAATGTAGGTAAACGCGGCCGCGCGTTCATTCAATCGCTTAAGGCCGCGAGCTCTTCGGCCCTTAGCAACCATAGCCTATAACTACGTTATCGTTGGAGCTAGATATTTTACGACTTCAACATAGTGATATATTCATAAAACCCTACAACTTCTAGAAGACAAATGTTCCTTTTTCTCCGACACCCTGTATATGCATGCAGGAAAAGCTGTTAATTTGAAATTACAAACAGACACTTCCATTTTATTTACACGTGTAGAGACAAATGGTAAGAGTTGCATCGGTTACACCGACAAGAGTTATTACTCTTGCATACATAATGATAACACACATCTACAAAAAAAATTTTGTTTGCTGCCCTGGCTCTTATCGCAAATGTTACGTTTTCAAGTGCCCAGATAATAATAATAATAATAAATCTTTATTACAACAGTTAAACAAACATTTTTACATTACCAATGGGCCCCACACTAGGAGATTCCTGTATCGTGGGGACCGGTTCACAATATATGAGTCACACAAAAAACGATTAAACCTTGTAGTGGCAGACAATTACAATGATTGTACACTTCTTAAAATGTCTACTTTATATTATTAGACTCCTATTTAAGAAATAATTAAAAATAAAAAAATAATTAAATGGTATAAGTAAGAACTAGTTTTTACATTAAATTCTACGAGGGTAAAACCGCAAGGCACAGCTAGTGATCATATAAATAAATGTATTTATGTACTGAACACAACATGAATACTCATATAATCATACCTTAATTTATTTATTTTATTTAAGGGGAGTTAGTAGTTCTTGATGACGAATATATTCATGAAAGTTCTCAATGTGCTCGTATTTCATGATTCTTGCATATCTTATATTTTGAAGAATTTACGATTTGTTAAAAAAATATATATTTCCAAGTCATGATAAAAAAAAAATTGAGGAGCTCGTGGCACAGTTGCTATTGCGCATATCATTCGATCAGCGAAGTTAAGCAACCATACGCCTAGCCAGTAGTTGGATGGGTGACCGCCCGAGTTTCCTCCGTGCCTCGGAGAGCACGTTAAGCCGTCGGTCCCGGTTGCCAATTTAACATCTTTGGCAATTGTTACAGGTCAGTCGGAGGCCTAAAAATAATCTGACAACTGGTTTAACCTAGATCACAGATTTTCCTCCTAAAGGGGGTTGCGAAGGTCAGATGGCAGTCGCTTCGTATAAAAATCAGGTGTTCAGCCACATCGGGTTGAATCAAGTGCCGACCCCAACAATGTACGGGATAAGGCCAGGGAGATGATGATATGGTACACGAAATACCAGACGCACATAACGGACAAGGAGTTAATAAGTTGATTGCGACTAACATGGAGCTACATCGGGTTGAATCAAGTGCCGACCCCAACAATGTATGGGATAAGGCCAGGGAGATGATGATATGGTACACGAAGTACCAGGCGCACATAACGGACAAGGAGTTAATAAGTTGATTGCGACTAACATGGAGCTACATCGGGTTGAATCAAGTGCCGACCCCAACAATGTATGGGATAAGGCCAGGGAGATGATGATATGGTACACGAAGTACCAGGCGCACATAACGGACAAGGAGTTAATAAGTTGATTGTGACTAACATGGAGCCACATCGGGTTGAATCAAGTGCCGACCCCAACAATGTATGGGATAAGGCCAGGGAGATGATGATATGGTACACGAAGTACCAGGCGCACATAACGGACAAGGAGTTAATAAGTTGATTGTGACTAACATGGAGCCACATCGGGTTGAATCAAGTGCCGACCCCAACAATGTATGGGATAAGGCCAGGGAGATGATGATATGGTACACGAAGTACCAGGCGCACATAACGGACAAGGAGTTAATAAGTTGATTGTGACTAACATGGAGCCACATCGGGTTGAATCAAGTGCCGACCCCAACAATGTACGGGATAAGGCCAGGGAGATGATGATGATAAAAAAAAATTTGAGCAAATGTTACTAAATCATTGATAGCGAGTACGTTACCCTAGCAAGAAAATGTCTCCTAGTGAGATGGGAGTGGTACCAATAATTAGTGCGGCATCTGCTGTAAATGTGAGCCAAATATAAAATTTGTGCGTCTTGTAGTTTCGGAAAAAACGGAAAAACTAATTCTGTTAGGGTAACGTTCTTCCAGCAAGAAAATTCTAAACGAAGGATCGGAGAGCGATTTTTTTAAGGTGACTGACTGACTGACATAGTGATCTATCAACGCACAGCCCAAACCACTGGACGGTTCGGGCTGACATTTGGCATGCAGGTACATGTTATGACGTAGGCATCCGCTAACAAAGGATTTTGATTAATTTTACCCCCAAGGGGATGAAATAGGGGATAAAAGTTTGTATGAGACAAATAGATAAAGTGAATATAATTATTTTTCGTTTAGGATTTAGATCTCCACATATTACCGCCACAAAATCGAATCACTCCGTCGGAGTTGGCTTTGAATATCGACAATCAGCGCCATCTGTTGGTCGACGTGAGAAGCGAGCCCGAGTTCCGAATGTGCTCGATAGATGGCGCTGTGAATAGACCTTTGGACACCTTGAGGGGGGAGACGTTGGATGACTTGTTGGAAGAGATTAGAAAATGTACTAATCAAGGTAATTTTTTTTAATAGGATGATTTACAGCAAGCGAACCAGTATAATGATCTATACAGATAAATAATATTGAAGTGTCTGTTTGTAATTCCAAAATAACAGATTTTCACTAAATGCATATGAAAGTATACACGCTACTGACACTAAAAAACAAAGTTTTTAAATTTTTCTCTGTCTGTGTGTCTGTTTGTTCCGGGTAATCTCTGAAACGGCTGGGCGGATTTTAACATCAGCTATCTGTCAGTGGAATTCCCGCTAAAATCGGTCCAGCCGTTTCAGAGATTACCCGGAATAAACAGACACACAGAGAAAAAAATGTTTTTTTAGTGTCAGTAGCGTGTATACTTTCATATGCATTTAGTGAAAAGCTGTTATTTTGGAATTACAAACAGACACTTCAATTTTATTTATCTGTATGTATAGCTATATTTTTGTTACAGTAACGTTTATCTGTCGTCGCGGGAACGACTCCCAGATCGCAGCCAAGAAGGTTCTAGATGTAATTGAGAAGGAACATTCGGGACGCATCAGGGATATGTCAGGAGGACTACATGCGTGGTCTAAACAAGTTGATAGTGACTTCCCTGTTTATTAAAGACAAGCGCAGTTCCCGTTCCCGTGGGAGTACGGGGATAAAATATAGCCTATGTTAATCAGTGATAATGTAGCATTCAAATGGTGAAAGATTTTTTGAAATCGGCACTGTAGTTTTTAAGTTTATTCATTACAAACATACACACAAAAATACAAATCCACTTTGTAATAGTAGTGTAGATAGCGAACGTCAAGTGGTTGCACCCGTGTAGTTCCCGTTCCCGTGGGAGTACGGGGATAAAATATAGCCTATGTTACTCGCTGAGGATTTAGCTATCCATTGCTGAAGAATTTTCAAGATCGGTCAAGTAGTTTCGGAGCCTATTCAATGCAAACAAACAAAAAAACAATCAATTCTTTCCTCTTTGTAATATTACCGACCAAGACAAAAATATCATTCAAATCGTCAGAATGCCATAATTACACAGTATTATACATGCTACCGCCAGGTTCGGAAGGTTGCTTTTACTGAGAACAACCTGGCAAGGAACTCAGTCATTACTCCTTTAAAAACATTATACAATTTTTAAAAACAATGTAAATCACTTGAGAAATGTAAGCCCATGGACACAGTTCCAATGCACAAATGTCGATAAAAATTAACATAAAGTAAAGTCTAGTAGTTGTACTTATATGTAAATGCGTAGCTTGAGATGACCAGCCCCCACAAGCAGCACCTGTTCACAAGTATGACGAGAATGACAGCCATCGCCCTCCTCAACCATTATAGAGGGAAGTGACCGACCCGTCATCCTGACTAATAAGTTCTACATATATACACTAGCTATGCCCCGCGGTTTCACCCGCGTAAATTTAGTTTCATGTTTAATTTCGCGGCACCCTAATATTTTTTATAAATAAATTATGCATGCAAAGTCTCAGCCCGATCGGTTTAAAATTGACAAAGTTTCATACAAACTTTCATCCCCTATTTTATCCCCTTGGGGGTAGAATTAATCAAAATCCTTTGTTAGCGGATGCCTACGTCGTAACATGTACCTGCATGCCAAATGTCAGCCCGATCCGTCCAGTGGTTTGGGCTGTGCGTTGATAGATCACTATGTCAGTCAGTCACCTTTGACTTATATATATTTAGATATGCTCACGTCTGTATCCCATGGCGGTAGGCAGAGACCACCGTTCGCCACATGCTACGATCCTTACATACTTCTTTCGCTTCATCCACATTCATGCATCTCTTCATACACTTCCTGCGGTTACGAGTGCTCTGAATTTGACCTTTCTGAAAATATAGTATAAGATTTGCTTAGTTTTGCTCTAGATAGCACCGTGTGATAATCTCTAAATATAATATACGGTCTAGACTTAGCCGCACATTTTTTCAAATAAATACTACCTGCGCCCCACCGTTTCACCCGCGAGAGTTATGCTTTTTAAAATAAAATTAGCCTTAAACACTCCTTGAAACATCAGCTACGTGCCAGTGAGAGTCCGGTTAAAATCCGTCCAGCCGTTTCGGATATTACCCGGAACAAACAGACAGAGAAAAAATTTAAAAATTGGTTGTTCTTTGTCAGTATCATATATCTGAATAGATTTGAAGCATTATCTATACAGATAAATAAAATTGAAGTGTCTGTAATTCCAAAATTACAGCTTTTCACTAAATGCATATGAAAGTATTCACGCTACTGACACTAAAAAACCAAGTTTTAAAATTTTTCTCTGTCTGTCTGTCCGTCTGATTGTTCCGGGTAAAAATTAAGGGGAAGGTTAATGGTTTCGAGAAATGGTTTTATGGGATTATTCCAGGATTTAATAGTGGGAGAAAAAAAATAAAAAAGTAGTTAGATTTCACGTGAATAACTCTACGTTACAGCTGATTTTTATGCGAAAGTAAGATCTTGATATGGTCAACTTTGAACGTGAATTACTCGAAAACGGAAGAAGATATTTTTGTCATAATAATTTTATTTGCTTCCTAAAATTATACCCTAACACATATTTTAACAGCTGTCCTATTTTCCCTAACACCCTTTAAACTGCTCTGTGACAAACATGTGTGTCTAAGAAGTCTAGACCAAATATACATTCATATGCATTTAGTGAAAATCTGTTTTGGAATAACAAACAGACACTTCAATTTTATTTATCTGTATAGATTTAGCTCGATTATAATCATGTAGATTTTGTAGATTTGTATTTTAATACTATGTAAATGAATTTAATAAATAAACAATGAACGAAAAAATTTGTCTTTTATTAATAACTAGCTCCCAGCAGTTTCAACTGCGTAGATTTAGTTTCATGCTTCATTTCGCGGCACCCTAATATTTTTAATAAATAAAAGTAGTCTAAGTTACTCCTTGAAACATCAGCTACCTGCCAGTGAAAGTCCCGTTAAAATCAGTCCAGCTGTTACAGAGATTAGCCGCAACAAACACAATCAGGGAAAAAAATAAAATGTTTTTCAATGCCAGGGCCCCAACCATGAGCTCTTATTGCAATGTTAATTCAGTTGTGCGACAGTAACAGATGTATACACGTCGCATACATCTGTCTCATAAATGAGTGAAACTATCATGGCAATAAGAGCTCATGGTAAGGCCCCAATACTTACAATACTTTTATTTGCATTTTGTGAAAAGCTGTTATTTTGTAATCACAAACAGACACGTCAATTTTACTATCTGTAAAGTTACCCACATATGACGCCTCTGGTGCGTCATACGCCTTACGTTAAAAAAGTCGATGACGCGCGGAGGGCGTCAACCGAAATGAATCGGTTGTCAAAGAGTATTTTGGTTTGTACATTTAATGACACAGTAAATATAAAAACCCCTCGGGTGTAGGCAGAGGTGTTGTAATAACAACACACACTTTTCACACAAGATGATTAAGTGCCAACGTGACAGATGGTGAGTCTATCGCCGTCTCAGCCACTATACATACGTGTTTGAATTCTTAGACATATGCAGGTTTCCTCACGATGTTTTCCTTCACCGTAAAGCTATGTGTGAAATCACTACACATAAGTTTTAGAAAAACTCATCGGTACAGGCCCCGCTGTGATTTGAACTTGCGTAAAGGCGACTGCTTTAAGCCCCAAGGCAGTAATCTACACTTATATTATACAGAGGAGAGATTAGATTGTTTGTTTGCATTGAATAGGCTCCGAAACTACTTGACCGATCTTGAAAATTCTTTCAGTAATGGATAGCTACGTCATCAGCGAATAACATAGGCTATATTTTATCCCCGTACTCTCACGGGAACGGGAACTACGCAGGTGAAACTGCGTGAGGTCCGCTAGTATATGCTGTAAGCCGACTTTCTGTATATATTCATTTCGTGCTAAAAGGGTTGCTTTCATTAGTCGCTGACTATGTGAATCCATCAATATAATACAAAATAACATTTGTAGCTAAAAAAATATATGCCAGATGATTTTGGACTTTATTTCTATAAAGTTAAGAAGTTTAGTTTTATTCACAAAACCAATTTTATTCTTGTACTGAAATCCCAAGCCCCTTTCCTAAGAAAGCTGTGATTGGCTAATATATCGAATGCGCGCGCATTACGAGACAAAAGTTCCAGTATTTTCTGCAATGTTTTCAGTACATTGCGTGGAATGTATTACAAACAATTAATGTTATGTCAAAAAACAGCAATGGATTACGTATAGAATCGTCAGTCGTAACAAAGCACAGTACAAAGTTCTTTCATTTGAGAAGATTCGTTTTACAAATCAGTCGAGTTTCGTATTGCTATCTTAGAAAAAAAAGGGCAAATTAAAAAACTACACGTCAAATTTTGAGCGCGAATTGAAAACTGTGATGTGAAAGAATTAAAAAATATAAACGTCAAATAAAAAAAAAAGTGATGTGAACCTTAAATTTTTTTTTTATTTTTCTTTTTAATTTAAAAATGGCGAAGGTTGGCAAAGTTTTGGCTACGATAAAAGCAGTGATTACACGTTTAGTATTCGCGTGTCACGGTATTATAGCGATATGGCAAGTGACTTTATTTAAAAATAATTTAGAATACTGGTATCTAGCTACTCCGATCCTGCTATTAATATTCGAAGGCATTTTTACTTTAACCATAAAGGAAAACCAGGAATGGAAGTGGTGAGTTCTATTTTTTTTATTTTTACGATTAGAATGACGTCTCAGTTAGGGATACAAGCCTTTTGGAAGTATTTTATTTTCTATGATTAAAATGACGTCACGACCAGTTTGGATACAAGCCTTTTGGAAAAAACTAACAAGAAACTCTTTGAATTCTTAACCTTCTACGAGAATTAGAGCTTACGGTAATAAAATTGTTCGGGATTTTTTACGCGTACTTAGTTACTTACTTAATTGAAAAACTGAAGGAATAAAAATAACTATTGAAACTTGTAAAGCATATTTTTATTTTTTATTTATTTTATTGACACAACAACAGAATATAATGACTACTGTCATTCAAAGGTACTCGTTCTTAACTCGTGACGGAACCAGGGGCCCTACCATGACCTCTTATTGCCACGATAGTTTAAAACTCAAGAATATTCGACTCGACTATTAACAAAGTACTTTCAAATCGTCAGAATGCCATAATTACACAGTATTATACATGCTACCGCCAGGTTCGGAAGGTTGCTTTTACTGAGAACAACCTGGCAAGGAACTCAGTCATTACTCTTTACAAAAATATTATACAATTATAAAAAAATATATCTATATCTATAAAATTTATATTTATTTCTATATCCTTTACAGATAAATAAAATTGAAGTGTCTGTTTGTAATTCCAAAATAACAGCTTTACACTAAATGTATATGAAAGTATATACGGTACTGACATAAAAAAAAATTTGGAACGATTGAAGTTTCTTATCGCGTTGCGAAAGGGGGCTAGACTGAAAAAATTAAGATCAAAGTTGTAACCACAGTTTTTGCTATAGTTGTAAGCCGTGCGGCGTGCGAGTGTGTCTCTGCCTCTCATAGAAAGCAAGCCAGAGTTATTCTGGTAGTGTCTGAGACGGCGATAGACTCACCATCTGTCACGTTGGCACTTAATCATCTTGTGTGAAAGTGTGTGTTGTTATTACAACACCTCTGCCTACACCCGAGGGGAAAACAGACGTCTATGTATGAGGTAGTAAGATCAAACTCAGAATTAATTTGTCTTTCCAATCAAGTTTCACTTGAATAAGCTTTCACAAAAGCTTAAATGCCATTTCACCCCTTTATGGCTTCGATAAGGTCAAAGTCAGGGAATATCTATTGTATCTAAACGTATAACACACTAACTGTGCCCGCGTAGTTTTAGTTTCTACCTTATTGTCGCGGAACCCTAATATTTTAAATAAATAATAGAAGCCTAAGTTACTCCTTGAAACATCAGCTACCTACCAGTTAAAGTCCCGTTGAAATCGGTCCAGCCCTTTTAGAGATTACCTGGAACAAACAAACAGACAGACAGACGGAGAAAAAATTTAAAACTTGGTTTTTTAGTGTCAGTAGCGTGTATACTTTCATATGCATTTAGTGAAAAGCTGTTATTTTGGAATTACAAACAGACACTTTAGGAGGAGCTCGTGGCACAGTTGCTATTGCGCATATGATTCGATCAGCGAAGTTAAGCAACCATACGCCTAGCCAGTAGCTGGATGGGTGACCGCGGGAGTTCCCTCCGTGCCTCGGAGAGCACGTTAAGCCGTCGGTCCCGTTTGCCAATTTAACATCTTTGGCAATCGTTACATGTCAGTCAGAGGCGTATGAAAGGCTGACAACTTGTTTAACTCAGATTGCCGATTTTCCTCTGAAAAGGGGTTTCGAAGGTCAGATGGCAGTCGCTTCGTATAAAAATCAGGTGATCAGCCACATCGGGTTGAATCAAGTGCCGACCCCAAAAACATGGGAAGGAGATGAAACAGAAACTTACATTTTATTTATCTGTACAATTATAATATTATATTATTAGTTTAGATATAGAATATTATGTAGTTAAGCGCAATAGCAATTGTATAGGTATTTATCAGACTATTTTTATTTCAAAAGCCAAAACTAACGTTGTTAATAACGAGCTGTGCGACTTGACAAGCTTCCGGCAACCGGATGAGCCATTAGCATTCAAATTTCCCTCGTCGCTAATGTCTTACACAGACAGACAGTGTTGTTTGGTTTATATACGGAGTCGAGAAATTTTTCTGGCAATAATAGCAAAATCTTCTATCTATACAGATAAATAAAATTGAAGTGTCTGTTTGTAATTCCAAAATAACAGCTTTTCACTAAATGCATATGAAAGTATACATGCTACTGACTCTAAAAAACCAAGCTTTAAAATTTTTCTCTGTCTGTCTATCTGTTTGTTTGTTCCGGGTAATCTCTGAAACGGCTGGACCGACTTTAACGGGACTTTCACTGGTAGGTAGCCGATGTTTCAAGGAGTAACTTAGGCTACTTTTATTTATTAAAAATATTAGGGTTCCGCGACAATAAGGAAGAAACTAAATCTTCACTTAGTCTTCTCTTATCTTAAAACTAGCTGTGCCCTGCGGTTTCACCCGCGTAGAGTTAATTTAATGGGTGTCCCGCGGAACGCTAATGTTTTTTTAAATAAAACTAGCCTAAATTACTCCTTGTAATATTACCTACCTGCCAGTGAAAGTCCCGTTAAAATCGGTCCAGCCGTTTCAGAGATTATCCGGAACAAACAGACAGACAGAAAATTTAAACTTGGTTTTTTAGTGTCAGTACCGTGTATACTTTCATATGCATTTAGTGAAAACCTGTAATGTTGGAATTACAAACAGACATTTAAATATTATTTATCTGTACTGTATAGATGTATAGATAATAATATAATAAAAAAAATATATATTTTCGTCGTACGTCATTCAAGTCGTCTACCATCGTTCTGGCATCTTCTTACTTCTTCTACCGATCACACGTCTTTCTACATGTTTGTCCCAGGTTCTGTCCGTCTGTGTTCATCTACCTCGGTCTGGTGGTACCAGCAATATGGCTTCTAGAACTTCATAAGGTAGACCTCAGACTGCAGATGAAATCCCTCAACAGTACACTCGTGGATGTGAGTAAGGAGGTAAGTACGGTTTTACCCGCGTAGTTCCCGTTCCCGTGGGAGTACGGGGATGAAATATAGCCTATATTAATCAGTGATAATGTAGCATTCTAATGGTGAAAGAATTTTCAAGATCGGTCTAGTAGTGTTGGAGCCTATTCAATACCAAACAAACAAACAAATCTTTTATACTAATAATATCTGTGCCCCGCGGTTTCAGCCGCGTAGATTTAGTTTCGTGCTTCATTCGCAGTAAAAAGTAGCCTAAGTTACTCCTTGAAACATCAGCTACCTGCTAGTGAAAGTCCCATCAAAACCGATCCAGCCGTTTCAGAGATTATCCAGAACAAACAAACAAACAGAGAAAAAATTTTAAAATGGTGGTTTGATGTCAGTAGCGTGTATACTTTCATATGCATTTAGTGAAAAGCTGTTATTTTGGAATTACAAACAGACACTTCAATTGTATTTATCTGTATTGATTATAAAGAGGAAAGATTTGATTGTTTTTTTGTTTATTTGCATTGAATAGGCTTCGAAACTACTGTGCCGATATTAAAAATTCTTTCAGCGATGGATAGCTACAACATTAGCGAGTAACATAGGCTATATTTTATCCCCGTACTCCTTCGGGAACGGGAACTACCAGGGTGAAACGCATTTGAAAAAAATATCAAATTAACTCTACGCGTTTAAAACCGCGTGCACAGTTATTTGATTTAATTTTGATTAATAAAAAGTTACTTCACAGACAGAAATCCCAATTCCCGGGGCAACGAAAATCCCGACAGACATGTGGGTAACCTTGATAGAGCAGTTCTTGATGCTGACCCTCATCGTAGGGAGATGGCTGCTCCCCAAGGGAGACCTGACCAGAGATCAGCTCAGCCAACTGCTACTTGTCTATATTGGTGAGTATATAGAGAACTTTATACAAAGTACTTTCAAATCGTCAGAATGACATAATTATACAGTATTATACATGCTACCGCCAGGTTCGGAAGGTTGCTTTTACTGAGAACAACCTGGCAAGAAACTCAGTAATTACTCTTTTCAAAAATATTATACAATTAGAAAAAACAAAGTAAATCACTTGAGAAATGTAAGCCAGGTTGTTCTCAGTAAAAGCAACCTTCTGAACCTGGCGGTAGCATGTATAATACTGTGTAATTGTGTCATTCTGACGATTTGAAAGTACTTTGTAAAAAGTCTAATCGAATCGAAATCGAAAATATTTTTGAGTTTGGGTCTATTTTTTTTTCTTTTCTTGTCTAACAGGTACAGCAGCAGATATAATAGAATTCTTCGATTCGTTCAAAGATGAGAAGGTTGCGTCAGAAAAGGTCCTAGTTCTCCTGACCCTGGCCATCTGGTCGTGGTCTCTGATGCAGTTCACCGTAGTCCTGACTGCTACCAAGTCTAGGAAGTCCAGAGGAACGGCAAATAGGTCTGACATGTACGTATTTTTGCACTGCACGCTTTCACACTTACTCTCTCAAAGAATAGAAACAGAAGCGACTCCTTGTCCGTTATGTGCGCCTGGTACTTCGTGTACCATATCATCATCTCCCTGGCCTTATCCCATACATTGTTGGGGTCGGCACTTGATTCAACCCGATGTGGCTCCATGTTAGTCACAATCAACTTATTAACTCCTTGTCCGTTATGTGCGCCTGGTACTTCGTGTACCATATCATCATCTCCCTGGCCTTATCCCATACATTGTTGGGGTCGGCACTTGATTCAACCCGATGTGGCTCCATGTTAGTCACAATCAACTTATTAACTCCTTGTCCGTTATGTGCGCCTGGTACTTCGTGTACCATATCATCATCTCCCTGGCCTTATCCCATACATTGTTGGGGTCGGCACTTGATTCAACCCGATGTGGCTCCATGTTAGTCACAATCAACTTATTAACTCCTTGTCCGTTATGTGCGCCTGGTACTTCGTGTACCATATCATCATCTCCCTGGCACTTCATTTGTGCCAGGGATAAGTGTCGCTTCTGTTTCTCAAATATTCTAACGCCTCCACGCACAGTACACAAACACAGCAGTACCCAAGCTACCTAGTCAATGTTTAAACTTCCATAGTTTAAGGTATTCGAACAAAATTCACAGACACGGAACACAATGTCAAATTAATTTGTTATTCATCTGTGAATGCAGATTTTTCTGTAAGAATCTCGACTGCGGAATTCGGTCTGTAGACTGTAACATTATCCCCACGCTTCGCTAGTAGAAACGATACAAAATGTACGGGAATGACATATGTCACGTGACTGATTTATGTCATTGCCATACTTGTATCGTTGCTATTAGCGCAAGCGCGAGGGAATGTTACTTTGTCTAGGGCTACTGTGACAATTAATATTCGATCTGAATTTCAACTATTTCCCAAATTTTTAACATGGCTTAATTTCTGGATATCTTACAGAATTATCTGATCACTAAATATAAATGCTTTAAACGCGCTTTATTTGTGTTTAATTATATGTGTAAATCATCATCATCTCCCTGGCCTTAATCCCATGTATTTGTGGTCGGCACTTGATTCAACCCGTTGTGGCTGATCACCTGATTTTTATACGAAGCGACTGCCATCTGACCTTCGCAACGCAACCCCGTTTTCGAGGAAAATCGGCAATCTGGGTTAAACCAGTTGTCAGACTCTCTTAGGCCTCTGACTGACCTGTAACGATTGCCAAAGATGTTAAATTGTCAACCGGGACCGACGGCTTAACGTGCTCTCCGAGGCTCGGAGGGAACTCCCGCGGTCACCCATCCAACTACTGGCTAGGCGTATGGTTGCTTAGCTTCGCTGATCGAATGATTTGCACAATAGCAACTGTGCCACGAGCTCCTCTTATAAGTGTAAATATAATAAAAAAAATATATTAACTTAACCTTCTTTTTATATTTATATCCAAAAAAAATTTTCGTATGTCACAATTTTTTTGGTTCAAAAACAAATTCAAGAAATATTTTTTTTATTTCACATTTAAAAAATCGTCAGAATGCCACAATTACACAGTATTATACATGCTACCGCCAGGTTCGGAATGTTGCTTTTACTGAGAACAACCTGGCAAGGAACTCAGTAATTACGCTTTTCAAAAATACTATAATTTTTTTGTAAATCTATACAGATAAATAAAATTAACGTCACTGTTTGTAATGTCAAATTAACAGATTTTCACTAAATGCAAAAAACACTGAAATTTACATGATGCCACCTGAGTTTCTTGCCGGTTCTCAGAAGGCTTTCCGAACCGGTGGTCAATTCTTCGACATTCATAGCCTTACCACTAGCCCTAGACAAAGTGACATTCTCTCGCGCTTGCGCTAATAGAAACGATTAAAAATGTATGTAGATGACATAATAAATCAGTCACGTGACATATGTCATTCCCGTACATTTTGTATCGTTTCTACTAGCGAAGCGTGACGATGATGTTACTTTGTCTACGCCCTGAATGAATCATTGTAATTTTTAACAGACGGACTATTTGACGGTTTTCTAGGAGATTGTTTTTTGTTTTCCTAGGAACAGCAGGGCGTGTTGCTGCTCAATTGAAGTGTGCGCCATCATAATGAATATAGCATTACAAGACGCTCCGTTCTTGGCGTTCAGATTGCTTATTATCGGACATTATAAGATCATTAACTATATGAATATATTCTTCACGTGCAAGAACACTTTGGTGAGTGACAGAGACTCTTTCTTATTTTAGATTTATTTATATTTATTACTAGCTGTGCCCCGTGGTTTCACCCGCGTAGATTTAGTTTCATGCTTCATGTCGCGGAACCCTAATATTTTTAACAAATAAAAGTAGCCTAAGTTACTCCTTGAAACATCAGCTACCTGTCAGTGAAAGACCCGTTAAAGTCGGTTTAGCCGTTTCAGAGATTACCCGGAACAAACAGACAGAAAGAGAAAATTTTTAATACTTGGTTTTTTATTGTCAGTAGCGTGTATACTTTCATATGCATTTAGTGAAATGCTGTTATTTTGGAATTACAAACAGACACTTCAATTTTATTTATCTGTATAGATTTTATAAGATATTATAAAGAGAGCAGTGGTGGCCTTACGGTTTGAGCAGTCGCCTGCTACACAAGTGACGCATGTTCGAATCCCAGCGGGGCCTGTACCAATGAGTTTTTCTAAGAACTTAAGTACAGTGATTTCAGACATAGCTTTACGGTGAAGGAAAACATCGTGAGGAAACCTGCATATGTCTGAGAAGTAATTCAAACACGTATGTATAGTGGCTGAGACGGCGATAGACTCATCTGTCACGTTGGCACATAATCATCTTGTGTGAAAAGTGTGTGTTGTTATTACAACACCTCTGCCTACACCCGAGGGAATACAGGCGTGAGCATATGTATGTATGTAATTTAGTAAGGAGAAATGATTTGATGTTTATTTCTAGGTGATTCTTCTTCAAATATACAGACTATATGTATTACATTCAGAGACAGTTGAGGAAGGGACCGGAGGCTCTGTGTACAGGAAGAAACGCAAACATAAGAGTGAGAAGAAAGAGAAAGAGTTGAAACATAGGTGAGTTGAAACACAAAAAAAATTACTTTTATTCGCGACGTATTTACAGTTTAATTTCGTCCAGTTAAAATCTTACTTATATACAACGATATTTATACAGATAAATAAAATTGAAGTGTCTGTTTGTAATTCCAAAATAACAGTTTTTCACTAAATGCATATGAAAGTATACACGCTACTGACATAAGAAAACCAATTTTGATTTTTTTTCTCTGTATGTCTGTTTTTTCCGAGTATAGTAGCCTAAATTATTTCTTGTAAAATTTGCTATCTGCCAGTGAAAGTCCCGTTAAAATCGGTTTAACCGTTTCGGAGATTAGCCGGAATAAACAGACAGACAGACAGAAAGATTTTTTTTTGTTTCTTTTAAGTGTATATTGTATATAATAACATATGAATTTGAAAATGAAAATGATTTGTTCAGTTTAAGCCCTGGTAAGGCACTTATGAATGTCGAAGAATTTACCACCGGTTCGGAAACTAGCCTTCTGAGAACTGGCAAGAAACTCAGCTGGCATCATGTACATTTCATCGAAAAACAAATTCGATATAATAAATAAATAAATGATCTTTTATTGCTTTTTAGTACTTAAACACAATATAATAAAATTACAACAAAATAATAAAATTACAAAACAAAAAAAAATATGTTTAAGGCCTTTTAAAAGCAAGGGGACATGGCTCAGCCTGTGCTGCCCGTAAATTTAATTACGTTTAGCGCTGATTTTCAGCCACTCCCGTTCCCTTAGATATTGTGCGGGAACATTGTGAAGAGGGCCATGAGGGGAGGTGTTGTGTACGATATCAGGTTTTTCTTTAGTGGAAAGCTGTTATTTTGGAATTACAAACAGACACTTCAGTTTTATTTATCTGTATAGATGTATAGATTATGTTAATATTTCAGTAAAAATAAGTCGAAAAAGTCTAAAAAGAGGCATGAAGTTGGCGAAACTTCAATTTCAGTGATCAGTGATCGAAGACACGACAGAGTGGACGGTGGAAGGATTAGGTGAGTCACATTACTCTCTGGGGCCTTACCATGAGCTCTTATTGCCATGATAGTTTCACTCATTTATGAGACAGATGTATGTGACGTGCATACATCTGTCACTGTCGCACAACTGAATTAACATTGCAATAAGAGCACATGGTTGGGCCCCTGTACATGTTTATAGGCAAAATTATGCAGATATTAGTCATAATTCAAAGTCAAAGTCAAAGTCAAAAATATCTTTATTCAATTAGACTTTTTACAAAGTACTTTCAAATCGTCAGAATGCCATAATTACACAGTATTATACATGCTACCGCCAGGTTCGGAAGGTTGCTTTTACTGAGAACAACCTGGCAAGGAACTCAGTCATTACTCTTTTCAAAAATATTTTTGAATTACGCGTTCCCTAAATGAAGAAAATACGCAATCTATATAGTCAACGTTACATCGTTATAGCTTAAGATACGTTTCAAAGGTGTATTTTAAATCTTTAGACATTTATAGTTGGTCCAATCAATCCAAAATCACAATTTCTTACATAACATTCCTAATCTGTCATTTCTGCACCCTACCCTGCCTGTATATACATCAATGTATACACTCTGTATACAACAAAGGGGTTGTATAGGGTTGGCGCGATCGTTACCTTGACACGACTCTGCGAATCACCTGCTTAGGGCTGCCAGGTGGTTCATCGTTTATCGATATCGATAATATTTATTAGGGGCACGTGCATTATATTATGCTAATATTACAAAGAGCAAAAATTTGTATGTTAGTATGTTTGCAACGAATTGGCTCAAAAATAACTGGACTGAACTTGAAAATTCTTTCAGCAATGGATAGCTACATCATCAGCGAGTAACATAGGCTATATTTTATCCCCGTACTCCCACGGGAGCGGGAACCGCGTGACGTCCGCTAGTATTGTATATAAAACCGGTCCTTTTGAATACCTTTGGCTATAATTACAAGTCAGGTTGAAGACAAGTAATGGAGGGCGAGCCTATTGCCACTAGCCGGCCACTACCAAGCATGGCAATGAGTTGCTCACTCTTCCATTAAAATGTACTTAAACAACCCTATGTATATAGAAGGGACACATGTAAAAACAACCGGGCAGTTTGTTCCGCCGTGTCTTCTCCTGACAGGCTTACATTTGGAAACGGTAGTAAATTAACCTAACGTTAGCGTAAGAGAAATGACGTTCAATGAGTGTTCCAAGTGTCCCTTATCTATCTATATCTATACATCTATACAGATAAATAAAATTGAAGTGTCTGTTTGTAATTCCAAAATAACAGCTTTTCACTAAATGCATATGAAAGTATACACGCTACTGACACTAAAAAACCAAGTTTTAAAATTTTTATCTGTCTGTCTGTCTGTCTGTTTGTTCCGGGTAATCTCTGAAACGGCTGGACAGATTTTAACGGGACTTCCACTGGCAGGTAGTTGATGCTCCACGGAGTAACTTACGCTACCTTTATTTGTTAAAAATGTTAGGGTTCCGCGTGAAGCATGAAACTAAATCTACGTGGGTGAAACCGCGGGGCACAGCTAGTGTTGAATAAAACTTTTAGATTTGATTTGATTTGACTAATCCACACTCTAGACTGCTACTGGGGAATTACAGACAACCAATAGCACTTTACTCAACTAAACAAACATACAAGTCCATAATTTAATAGATTGATATGTATAGATAATAAGTAAATTATATAAAGTTTAAGTATAATGTTATTATAAAACTAGCTTTGCCCCGTGTAGATTTAGGTTCATCCTTATTGTCGCGGAACCTAATGTTATTAATAAATAAAAGTAGCCTAAGTTACTCCTTGAAATTACTCCAGTGAAAGTCCCGTTAAAATCCGTCAAGCCGTTTCAGAGATTACCCGGAACAAACAAACAGACAGACAGAGAAAAATTTTAAAACTTGGTTTTTTAGTGTCAGTAGCGTGTATACTTTCATATGCATTTAGTGAGAAGCTGTATTTTTTTAATTACGAACAGACACTTCAATTTTATTTATCTGTATAGATATAATAATAGTGCCTGTCACATTGCTGTGCCCTAACAGGGTAGTTAGTTATAAGTTGTTACATTATGATTAAGTTTATATATGTTCATAAATGTAAATAACTTGTGCAATAAATATATGAATATGAACCCGAACCGGGGATCGAAGCCAAAACTTCGTTACACAGTAGCGTTTGCGAACACAAGATTAACATGTTAGATTTTATCGACAAAATCTATCGACATGTCCAATCCCTAGTAGGTGTGTCGCTAAATGTATATAGCTTATAGATAGCAGGTTGACCCCTCTCTATCTGCCCCAATATATAAATATATAACCATAATTGACTGTAATCTACGTATACCCGTGGTGACCGTGGGGTTAGAGCAGTCGTTTGCTATGCAAGCGACGCAAGTTCGAATCCCAGCGGGGCCTGTACCAATGAGTTTTTCTAAAAACTTATGTGCAGTGATTTCACACCACGTCCTTTACGGTGAAGGAAAACATCGTGAGGAAACCTGCATATGTCTGAGAAGTAATTCAAACACGTATGTATAGTGGCTGAGACGGCGATAGACTCACCATCTGTCACGTTGGCACTTAATCATCTTGTGTGAAAAGTGTGTGCTGTTATTACAACACCTCTGCCTACACCCGAGGGGTATTCAGGCGTGTGTATAATATGTACTTTGTTTCAGAGCTATAATACTAACGAATTCGGATGAAATTAAAGAATTGGAACTGTCAAAATTATTCAAAGATCAAATATCAACTGAAAATGAGAAGAAGAGAAGGTAAGGAATTATGTTACTGATGGTATGCGGTCACCATATTTTTTTAAGGAACACGCTCAATGGAAGATTACTTTGTGCGTGTTCCGATTTCATTAAATAATAATATAATAACACAGCTGCTGCTGCTCAGCAGGAGTGCCTCAAGCGCCGGAAATATGCTTGCATTGGTCAAGGATACATATTTTCTGCGTTTGCGGTTGAAACTCTGGGGCCTTGGGGTCCGGATACTCATCAGCTTTTCAAAGAGCTTGCACGTCGTCTGGTAGAAGCCTCTCGTGCCAAGCGCGCTGGGGTTACCTCGCTCAGAGAATCAGCATTGCTATTCAACGTGGCAATGCTGCCAGCCTTCTTGGCACGATCCCGAGAGACACCGACTTGGGACAAATTTTCTACCTTTAATTAGTTTTAAGTACTGTTCCTTGTATATATAACACAGGCCTACAATGATTTTGGTGCCGCTAAAAGTAAAACTGATTTCAAGTACGTTTGGTACCCTAATAAAAAAAATATACTTACTTTTTAAATGCTACGCGTAGTTTTCGAGATTTCGCAAGAGTAAATAATTTAAAAAGAAATAATATACTATAGCTATACGCACCAAGATTTTCAGGAAACTCGTGTAAATGATTATATAGATAGTGTACTTTTATGCTCATATTACATCCAAGATTATTAAAGCTAATAAAGAGCTTTTGAACGAATTCTTTGTAATTTTCGGCCTTCTGATTTACTAGAATTTTTTTACAACAGCAAAATAAGATTTCCAAGCCTCTGCTTCTAAATGATTCATTGAATGAATGAAATCATTGTATTTCATTAAAAGTCTAATCTGTGGGCCATCAAAAATACCAGCTTTTCATTCAACCCTTTTATTACTATGTTCTTGAAAGATACATACGGACCAGTTTTATCTAACGCCTTTGGATCGGTACAAACCTGAACCTGTAGCTTCGCGAATTTGACAGCTTCCCACGACGTCTTGCGGACTAATTAACCAAATTATAACATACAAATAGCGGCACCAAACAAACATTATTTTTTTTTGTCTGTGTAATAACAGTATACACAACTACAGACACACGCAACACACCCCAGACACCACACGGCACGCAGGCAGACACACAAGCACTCGCATTCGGGACACGAGTCACATAAGTCATACCTCACTCTCATCACACTGACATTCTTGAACCAGTCTACTTGGCAAAAGCCCGTACGTGGTTCTCTGCTGCCGACTCGGTCGAGACCAAAGTATATCTTTGAACATAATAATAATAATATTTATTCAAAATTACTTTAAAGCTAATACATCTATACAGATAAATAAAATTGAAGTGTCTGTTTGTAATTCCAAAATAACAGCTTTTCACTAAATGCATATGAAAGTATACACGCTACTGACACTATAAAACAATTATTAAAAAAAACTCTGCCTGTCCGTCTGTCTGTTTGTTCCGGGTAATCTCTGAAACGGCTGGACGGATTTTAACGGGACTTTCACTGGCAGGTAGCTGATGTTTCAAGGAGTAACTTAGGTTACTTTTATTTATTAAAAACTAGCTGTGCCCCGCGGTTTCACCCGCGTAGATTTAGTTTCATCCTTATGGTCGCGGAAACCTAATATTTTTTATAAATAAAAGGTAGCCTATGTCCTTTATCAGGGTCTAAAGATTGTCTGTGCCTAATTTCATCAAAATCGGTTGAGGGGTTTAAGCGGGAAAGCGTAACAGACAGACAGAGTTACTATCGCATTTATAATATTAAGTAGGGATTAGGGTTCCGCTACAATAAGGATGAAACTAAATCTACACAGCTAGTTGCACGGGCACAGCTAGTTTGACAAAAGATAAGTAGCTTAAACATTAAGAAGTACTTCTACGTGTTAGTTATAGCAATAATTTTGTAGGAGAACAATTTAAGAAATGTTACATAATTTTTCAGCAATAAAAAGAAGAAATCAGAGTCATCTGAAGAATCTT
Organism: Watsonalla cultraria; assembly: GCA_964035505.1. Lineage (NCBI taxonomy): Eukaryota > Metazoa > Arthropoda > Insecta > Lepidoptera > Drepanidae > Watsonalla > Watsonalla cultraria. The sequence continues at coordinate 1,001,223 of OZ037741.1, read as the reverse complement.
TGAATAACATTCACCATACAACGGACGATTCAGGTATATTTTATTATAATATCTAGGTTTTACGAGGAGCTCGTGGCACAGTTGCTATTGCGCATATCATTCGATCAGCGAAGTTAAGCAACCATACGCCTAGCCAGTAGTTGGTTGGATGACCGCGGGAGTTCCCTCCGTGCCTCGGAGAGCACGTTAAGCCGTCGGTCCCGGTTGACTATTTAACATCTTTGGCAATCGTTACAGGTCAGTCAGAGGCCTAAAAGTAATCTGAAAACTGGTTTAACCCAGATCACAGATTTTCCTCCTAAATGGGGTTGCGAAGGTCAGATGGCAGTCGCTTCGTTTAAAAATCAGGTGATCAGCCACATCGGGTTGAATCAAGTGCCGACCCCAAATACATGGGATAAGGCCAGGGAGATGATGGTATGGTACACGAAGTACCAGGCGCACATAACGGACAAGGAGTTAATAAGTTGATTGTGACTAACATGGAGCCACATCGGGTTGAATCAAGTGCCGACCCCAACAATGTATGGGATAAGGCCAGGGAGATGATGATATGGTACACGAAGTACCAGGCGCACATAACGGACAAGGAGTTAATAAGTTGATTGTGACTAACATGGAGCCACATCGGGTTGAATCAAGTGCCGACCCCAACAATGTATGGGATAAGGCCAGGGAGATGATGATATGGTACACGAAGTACCAGGCGCACATAACGGACAAGGAGTTAATAAGTTGATTGTGACTAACATGGAGCCACATCGGGTTAAATCAAGTGCCGACCCCAACATTGTATAGGATAAGGCCAGGGAGATGATCTAGGTTTTTATAACATATCCATAACTTAAAAAAAATAAAGTTGCACAGATCATTTATCGTAACCAAATACTTTTTAAACTTGACATGGATATCAAAGATAACATCTTTGGCAATCGTTACAGTGATTTTTTTCTTTATTTGATTGACGTCATACATTTATTTTTTAGTGCAGTGAATCTAATGGCTTAAATGGAGCTGACATGTCTATGAACGTTTTGATTTATTTTCTTTGAATGCTTATTATTCGCTTATTAAGTTTTGTTTATGAATGTAGATAGTTACAAGGGGAAAGGAAGACCTAAGAAACGATGGATGGATTGTGTGAAAGATGATATGGCTAGAATGGGAGTGAATACAGATATGACGGCTGATAGAGAGGAATGGAAGAGAAGAACACATTGCGCCGACCACAAATAACATGGGATAAGGACAGGAGGATTATGATGATATGGCTAAGGGAGTGAATACAGATATGACGGCTGATAGAGAGGAATGGAAGAGAAGAACACATTGCGCCGACCACAAATAACATGGAATAAGGACAGGAAGATGATGAATGCTTATTATTCGACGCGAAATTAAACTAACGGATGAACCGATGGACGAGGACACATGATTTAACAAAAACAATATCAATATCTTGTGTCTAAAAAAAATTTAAATTTTTATTAATTAATACTTCACAATTTTTTCCAGGTATTTGACATCACCGCATCCGTAGAGAGAGTCCGAAACGCAGCCCCAGGCATAAAGAGAAAGAGAGAAAGGAGAAGAAAAGAGCCAGGAAAAAACAGAGCTCTGAATCGGAATCTGACAGCTCTAGTTGAAGACCAAAAGGCTTAGTATCGCGGTTCGTTTTTAAAAAAGAAGGCTGTTTCCGGTCTTTACTCTACGGGTTAGGGTTGTCACGTTTGAGATTGTTGTGTCTAAGGATACAATTTTGGGTATGGTTTTTTGAGATTAGTATGCAATCTCTTATGCATGATAGTTTCAGACAATATACTACATTATATTATATAACAATATACATCGTTTTCTATATAAAGTTGGCGATAATTTCATAAACTCAATACTAGAAGTGTCACCGAACAATTTTAGTTCTTTACGTGACCACTAGAGGCGCTGTACGGCTTAGACTTAATGTAATATTTATTATTTTATATTGTGCGGTGACGTTAGCGAATATTTAAAACGAAATAGGTGTCATACATTTAATTCTACAGTTGAAATATTAAGTTTGATATTAAAGTTACCGTTTTTTTTTTTAATATATTGCTAAATTTTGATGTATTTAAATAATATATATTGTATGATCGTATATTTAAGAATTTGTAGTGATAAGTTCTAATAAGATTGAGGTTAACTGGCAGAAGTCAGAACGACTATGCTCGGTCGCTAATTACATAATTATGTCAAACAAACTGACAAATGCATTTAAATTTGGATGGAAATCGAAACTGTGTGAGATATTATCCGTATTTAAGACTTAATTATGCAAAAATCCTGATATTTCTGTAATTGAACTATGTTGTTTTGACAATACATTTCCAAAATAATAATGAAATAAAAAAACCATGTATTTAAAGAAGCCTTAAAATGTTGCCTTTTAAAAATATATTTTATATTGTTAAATAAAATAAATTAATTTGTAAGTTATTCTAGTCAATTTGTAGTTGATAACGTATCTACCTATATGTATTATATTTATAATAATTTACACATCGCACACGATATTATGAACGTGACTAACTACTGAAGTGCCTTTGCGAAAGTTCGTGGACATTTATTTGGTAACAGATTATAATATTTAAGTGTTAAGATATTGATTATGCACTTGACTTATCAAGGCTCCGTTATAATTTTAATAATAGTCATATATTTTTACTTCTCAGTACAAAAAACGTTGACGAGAAAAATCTCAGGATTACTTAAATTGGGGGAATCTATAATATTGCTTTTTTTTAAAGGTGTGCTGAAACAGAGACGTTCAAGTTGTCATAAAGTCTCTGTTCGCATCCGATCTCAAGTTTGTAAAACATTTGTCAAGTTAAAGTATACTTCATACATCTATACAGATACAGATAAATAAAATTGAAACATCAGCTACCTGCCAGTGAAAGTCCCGTTAAAATCTGTCCAGCCGTTTCAGAGATTACCCGGAACAAACAGAAAGACAGACAGACAGCGAAAATTTTTAAAACTTGGTTTTTTAGTGTCAGTATCGTGTATACTTTCATATACATTTAGTGAAAAGCTCTTATTTTGGAATTACAAACAGACACTTCAATTTTATTTATCTGTATAGATGATCTGTCATGTTGACAGATACTGTCATCACTACGTGCCTACCATTTCAGTGTAGCGTGACTATGATATTTATACGTTTTAGAAAATGTATTAAATGTAAATGATTTAAGGCGCGCACAATAATTATAAGAGTAATGAAATGAAAATGTATCAAAAAGTAGTTTTATAATAAAAATTGTAGTAAAAATTTCTTTGCTTTTCATTTGTACTTTATTATACCTAGTAAATTCAATAATTTATCTATTATATTTTTTTTATCAATAAATTCTTTGTAAACGATTAAATTAAAAATATCACAGCAATAACGAAACAAAAGAAAAACTTAATACTTCAATAAATTAATAAATTTGATATTGTTTCAAAAAGTTATTCATAAACTAAAAAGAACAATGACAACCCTAAAAATACTATAGACAATTTAGACTTTCAACTGTCAAATCTTCAAAATTCCACTTCCGGACATCGACGCCATATTTGTAATAGAAAGCGCGCCAAAAGTAAGCTCTGTCCTGAGTCAATGGCGACACGTATTGTGGTTCAAGGGATATCGCTAAATGATGTGGGTAAGGCAACCATTCGCCGTTGGATGGATCTGGTGTTGGGGAACTGAAAAATAATCATTAATATAATTTAAGCAGTTACACATGAGGTAGTATATTTGGCACACGGCATAGAGCATAGACATCAATTAAAAATATCAAAAAAAAATCCAGTTTTTTTTTTGTTTTTTTTTTTTTACGCATGCTTATTATTACCTAGTTTAGTGTTGCTGTAAGGGATTATTATAGGGTCGATGCTTATTGGATGATATGTGATTGTGAAACATAAGACAATACCTGTTCTTGTTGTGATATGAAAATTTAAAGACAAAACTGGCTAAAAAAAAATATATTTGCGACAAAAATAAATTAAGCGACAAGGGATTTTCTGTCGTCTTTCCGTCTGTCTGTTTGTTCCGGGTAATCTCTGAAACGGCTGGACGGATTTCAACGGGACTTTCACAGGTAGCTGATGTTTCAAGGAGTAACTTAGGCTACTTTTATTTATCAAAAATATTAGGGTTCCGCGACAGTAAGGATGAAACTAAATCTACGCGGGTGAAACCGCGGGGCACAGCAATATTTTTAAGTTAACGTTTCTCTTTTAGCTAAATGTAAAAGTTGGTAGAGCTATGGAGCGATATCTCAGTAGTAATATCATACATTTATAATTTCATTTCATCATTTTCCCTTACCACGAGCTCTTATTGCCATGATAGTTTCACTCATTTATGAGACAGATGTATGTGACGTGCATACATCTGTCACTGTCGCACAACTGCATTATCATTGCAATAAGAGCTCATTGTTGGGCCCCTGTCTCGTTGGTCAATTCTAGCAGCCCTGGGTCGGTTATTTGGTGTTCCCATCTGTAATTCCTCAGTATCAGCCCGCAGTCTGTATTAGTGGCCGGTTAATGGCAATAGGCTCGCCCTCTATTACATGGGACGTAAATATAACTGGTGAAAGGAGTACTATAAGTACTCCTCTGCCTACCCCTTAGAGGAATAGAGGATATGATACGTTGACACACACAACTTACCCGTATTTAGCAAAATTTGTCCACATTGTAGTCATAAAAGTTATAATTCTTGCATCGTCTTCATCTATCGGCAATGGAACCCGTTCTAACTCAAATATATAAAACAATTCATCTCTATTAGTAGTCGCTTCTAAACTGCTGTTAGTCAGAAGTTTTCCCAAATTCCTGTTGCCTATATAATTGAATATATATTCGTATATGGCTACATCTGTTTTATTTGCATAGAGTTCTGAAAACAGAGATATTGGACCAACGTAAGAAAAGTCTGTGTTAAGATTTATAATACCTCCTATTAAAGATTCATCGGAACTTATGTTCGTAAAATATGTATCTTTGATTATCGTTCTGAATTCCTCTTTTTCATCTTCTGGTACGTGGAGACTTCTTTGATCTAATGCTGAGAAATCCTCGTGTTTTATTCTATCCATTTGACTTGTTATTGTATAATAATCTAATGTGCTTGTCAATCCTTCTACTGTGTTCAATCCTATGATTATAGGAACTGGATTAAAGTCCTTATGATTTGGTGTAGTGAGTATATTGAAAGGGGTGTCAGTCAAAAACGGTTCTTCATCATCGAAAGCTTCTTCGACAGTCGGCAAGAAAACAGATTTTGCATTCATCAGATTCCCTATCGCTTCTTCCACTTTTCTAACTTCTGTTTCAGAGTATACTTTGAATAATTCCATTGGATCTTCAGTGTTCACTTCTAAGGACTTAGCAACTTGACTTGCAGTCTTCAAGCCATCAGAATCAAACGCTTGGGGTCCGAATAAGGAACCGCTTTGAGAAATAATTCTGTGAAACAGTCCTTTGGTGGATTGTGATAGTGTTAAATAAATAGCTGCTATTCCTCCACTGCCTTGACCAAACACAGTAACATTTTCAGGATCCCCGTTGAATTGTCCAATGTTATCCCGAATCCATCTCAAAGCTAACCTTATATCTTTCAATCCTGCATTTCCAGGTGCCTCTTTGATGCCTAAATTGAGAAATCCGTAGACATTTAATCTATAGTTAACAGTAACGACGACGACACTGTGACTTATAAGGTACTGTGGTCCGTAGAACTCTGAAGAGCTAGCGCCTACTCCGAAATCTCCACCGTGCAGGTAAACCATGACAGGTAGAGACGCGTTGGTGATGAAACTTGGAGTGAAAACGTTCAGGATAAGGCAGTCTTCGTCCAAGCTTGGAGCAGCTAGAGGATCGTTTGATGGAAACTGCGCACATATAACTGCGTTGTTATCTGCTTTGTACACGTCAGAGTGGCACGGGGGGTCTTTTGGAGCCTGGAATGTTATGAAAATTTTCTTTCAATATTACACAAACGTACATTACTACAGATCGCTGGGATTAAAAAAAACTGCTCCAACCCATGGCCACCACGGTTCATTTCATACAAATTTAATTATAACTAGCTGTGCCCCACGGGTTCACCTGCGTAGATTTAGTTTCATGCTTAATTTTGCGGAACTCTAATATGTGTTATAAATAAAAGTAGCCTATGTTACTCCTTGAAACATCAGCTACTCGCCAGTGAAAGTCCCGTTAAAATCCGTTCAGCCGTTTCAGAGATTAGCCGGAACAAACAGACAGACAGACAGAGAACATTATTTAAACATTGGTTTTTCAGTGTCAGTAGCGTGTACTCTTTCATAATATGCATTTAGTAAAAAGCTGCTATTTTTGAATTATAAACAGACACTTCAATTAGATTTATCTCTATACATGAATTTCAAGTAACCTTACAGCTGCCTCGTTCAGTCTCGCAAACACTTCTAAGGAACAAAAGGTCCCGGGTTCGAACCCCAGCAGTCTGAAGTGTCTAATCTGACCAGTCAGAATAGAACTAACTGTCTAGGGCTACTGTAGCCCTAGACAAAGTAGCATTCTCTCGCTTGCGCTAATAGAAACGATACAAAATGTATGGCAATGACATAAATCAGTCACGTGACATATGTCATTCCCGTACATTTTGTACCGTTTCTACTAGCGAAGCGTGAGGATAATGTTACTTTGTCTACTGGGGCCTTACCATGAGCTCTTATTGCCATGATAGTTTCACTCATTTATGAGACAGATGTATGTGACGTGCATACATCTGTCACTTTCGCACAACTGAATTATCATTGCAATAAGAGCTCATTGTTGGGCCCCAGGCCCTGTATACTTTGATAGGTTATTGAAAACAGCAGTTAATTGGTATAATAATCTGGGTACTTACACGAAATCTAACAGGAACACCATATCGAATTCCCAAATATTTGTAACACAGTCCATCTTCGGATAACTTCCCTTCTATTCTTCCTTGCGTTGTGTCAACATTTTTTTTCTTTTCATTACCATAAATAGAGATTATGAATGCAGAGAAATAAATAATTATAATTTGAGGTCTCATTGTTTTTTTTTAATTACTGTTACCGTTTATATGACACTGTATCTTTATATACGTAAATTTTATCAATGGGTTATGAAAATCGCTGATTAATAATTATGTAATACGTAATCATTGTATTGCATTTATTCATACTACAAATCTGTCTGTTCGTGTTGGTTATGTGTATATTTATTCTGCTGACCCAGGCATTAGTATTCAGTTAAGTAGTCAATCTGTCTTTATAATGTTTTATACATAACTAGCTGTGCTCCGCGGTTTCACCTGCGTAGATATAGTTTCATCCTTATGGTCGCGGAACCCTAATAATTTTAATAAATAAAAGGTAGCCTATGTCCTTTCTCAGGGTCTAAAGATTGTCTGTGCCAAATTTCATCAAAATCGGTTGAGAGGTTTAAGCGGGAAAGCGTAACAGACAGACAGAGTTACTTTCGCATTTATAATATTAGTAGGGATGAATCATCCGAAAATAATTACTTAAGAGTTGGAATTCATATCTAACTCATTGCAATCAATTACTTAATGAAAGACGTGCTCTTTCTTACGTTAGATATTGAACGATAAAAAAAATAATATTGCAGAACAACTTATCGTTACGATAAGCTGGAATTGTGAGGACACAGGTGGATTTTTAAAGTAGCTACAGGTGCTGTCACTAGTTGTGAGCGCTCTGTGAAATATTGGGTATACTACGCATGTTTTTATAAGCCTCGTGCATACATGTAGACAGAGACAGACTCATAAAATTATTACTGTGGATTCAAGGTACGTACTTACTTAATTAGTGATGCACTTATAGCCTGTAGCTACTAATTTTATTTATTTATTTGTATTAAGGATCACTAATCTATACTCTATACAGATAAATAAAATTGAAGTGTCTGTTTGTAATTCCAAAATAACAGCTTTTCACTAAATGCATATGAAAGTATACACGCTACTGACACTAAAAAACCAAGTTTAAAATTTTTCTCTGTCTGTACGGGACTTTCACTGGCAGGTAGCTGATATTTCAAGAAGTAACTTAGAATACTTTTAGTTATAAAAATATTAGGGTTTTGCGACAAAAAGGACAAAACTACTTCTACGCTGGTAAAACCGCGGGGCACAGTTAGTAGATGAATAAATTTTAAAAGCGTTAAGACTATATATAAACAGTATTTATACTCATCTAATTACAAGTGAACACAGCCAGACTAATATGAATAGGCCACATAAATGATTGACTTTGAAAGCATTTCATCTTAAATTTTGCGAAGACTTAATTAATATTCGAGAAAACGGGTCTATTTAGATATAAAGTAGGTATTTTAATTTTTACTAATGGACAGCCCTAAGGTTCCGTCCCATTTCCGGTTATTATACTGAAGAATATCATAGAAAAGTAGAATAATTATTTGCTATTTAGCTTATAAACATAATAATACTTTAATTAAATAATGGTCTGATATATTAAATCAAACACTTACACTTTATTGAACTCATAAAATATTGCAAGATATTTAGACAGCCACAGACGTATATCTCAATCAAACCATAGAATATAAAACGTTTTTTTTAATTGACGACTGACCTCTTCTATACAAGTACGCGATACTTGTATTTGACATGTATAGTAGAGGTCAGTAGAGCGAACTAGGGATGGCGATTCTTTCCAAAAAAGATCGATTTTTAAATCGATTCGAATCGTAACTTGATGAATCGATTCATAAAAAATCGAGGTCAAAAAGATCGATTTCTAAAAAATCGATCTTTTCTCGAGTCCGCATTTACTATGTAAATATAAATCCATTTTATAAAAAACAAGATACCATAATAAGCGATCACTTAGTATTAAAATCAGGGATTTTTTTTAGTTCAAGAAATTCGATGATCACAATCATTTTTATAACAATAGGAAAGTATCAGGTAAAAAAAAAACTAAAAAAACATCATGTGTATTCAATGCGCTTTTTAAGATATTATATTATCAAAGTGATGATTCTTCTACTCATTATCTGTCAATAAAATGTTTATAATTATTAACACTATGCACCCCACGCTTTTTTACAAAAATGTACATTCATTTCTAATTTACAATATTCTTTATCCAAATTTATTAAATTTTATTTTCTGATTTTTAGTTGGATTTTTTTATGAAAGCGTGTTTTTTTAGTTTTTTAAACTATTATTTATTTTTTATTTTATAGTTAAATTTTTTAAACTATATATTATTTAGTTCGATTGGCTAACTATCAACCGCCCTCAATACCACAAACCGCCCGCACTAGCTCTATCTCTCTTACTCGCATGCAAAGGATGCGGAAAGAAATTAATTAATCCTGGCGAATCTAATTAGGATAATCGGATGCTTCGATCGGATTATTGCATTGTCATCGACTTTTGACAGGTGTGCAAAGTTTGAATTAAATCTGATCGTACAAAGTAGGACAAAATCGAGCTCAAAGGGGTCGGTTACATACATACATACATACATACAGGTGAAGCTAATAAAAGCGTGTTAAAAAGAAGACACAATTCTACTTTCTAAATGTATTTCTTATATATAGTAATAATTTTAACAAAAAAAAAAATGATTTCAAATTTTAATTCTAAAACTACGGAATAGATTATAATCGTGTTGTAATAGAAAAAATCGAGTGTCGATTCTCTAGGGTGAAATATTGATTCACTGAATCGATTCAGTGTTACATATCGATTTATTTGGCTCGAAAAATCGATTCTTCGATTAATCGATCTCAGATCGCCATCCCTAGAGCGAACCCTTGTGAATCAAACTAACAAAAAAAACCAAACGTATTTTATTTTGACGTTTCTTATTTTCTTATGATTTACTTTGCTTCATTGTTGAGTGTTAAATTTAACCAAAACGTATAATTATCTGAAATTCGTCCAGAGAACCCTTTTACGTTCTTAATATTGTAACAAACGAGATATAAAGAATAACAATAGCGTCTGATCGCAACTGGAGCAAGGCACCTTGTTAGAACAAACTTAAAGAAAGTGTATACGTGTGTTGAATTATCAAGAAAGTCTTAAAAAACAATGGTACTCATAGTACAGCTGTGAAGTGTTACTCGTTATACATTTCTGGCTTAGTTATGAATAAAAAACCTGTGAGAAACGGTCCTAGGATCAAAATAACCCGTCCGAATTTAAGATTAAGAAAAGTCGACGAGCCACCAAGAAGTTTCGAAGATCGCCATTACATCTATTCCTGTCAGTATTGCCGTCTTAAATTCACACAAAATAGTCATTTCTTTCGCCACATGACGTCTAATCACGAGTTACAGCAGAAAGAAGCCACATTTCAGTGCAACGAATGTCAAATTATTTTCGCCAAGAAATCTAACTTGGATTTTCACTGTCAAACGCATCATCAGTTGAAAAGCAAGTCAAAATGCGAGAGTTGCTGCATCACATTCAAATCTAAGTACTGTCTGCGAAGGCATTTGAAATTGAAACAGCAATTGTTGGAAAACTCTTGTCTACGGTGTCACAAGAAATTTACGTCTAAAGATGGTCTCGCAAAGCATGTTGAGAACAAACATACTATTAAAAACGTTATGTATAAATGTGATCAGTGCTCACTTAAGTTCAAAGCTAAGGAATCTCTAAGTTGTCACTTAGAACGAGTACATAAACAATTATGATTTTGATAAGGTGTATTTTTTTTTAGTTTTCTGAGATTGAATCTATACTAACATTATAAAGAGGATAGATTTGATTGTTTTTTGTTTGTTTGTTTGCATTGAATAGGCTCCGAAACTACTTGACCGATCTTGAAAATTCTTTCAGCAATGGATAGCTACATCATCAGCGAGTAACACAGGCAATATTTTATTCCTATACTCCCACGGGAACGGGGAACTGTGTGGGTAAAACCGAGTGACGTCGTAATGTAATAATTTTACTTTTTAGTATTGTTTGAACAATGTTACGCTGATGACAATTGTTCGACTGATTTCGGCCATGGAGACCGCTATAACTCCATTTGCTTGTGGATTGTACTCTTGTATGTAACTTATGTTGCAAATCTTCTTATGGAATGTTCTTATGAATTGCGCACAGCACACAAAGCATTGTCATGGTGCTACGGTGAAGGAAAACAATAAAAACCTGCATATGTCTGAGATGTAATTCTGCCATGGTATAAAACTAAAATGCCGCTATCCAACATCTGGTTGATTTTTTACTATTACATACATACATATCTTCACGCTTATATCCCATGGCGGTAGGCAGAGACCACCGTTCTCCACATGCTACGATCCTTACATACTTCTTTCGCTTCATCCACATTCATGCATCTCTTCATACACTCCCTGCGGTTATGAGTGCTCTGGATTTGACCTTTCTGAAAAATACTATTAATTGTGTCATAGTAGTAGTTCCTTGGACGCCCTCTACCGACACTTCCGCTCACATTCGCTCTATAAATGTGTTTCGTCAATCGCCTTTCACTATCCTTTCGATATAATGAGGATAAATAAAACTATCGATCTGTGCTTCCGAATTTTCAATACCTTGAATAGTTTTGGTAATAATTCAAGTACCTCCATCTCAAATAGGTGTGTAGTCATTGAAGTCACATGGGTTTAAATTTGCATGTTATTTCAAACGGTTTTTGTAGATATATCACGGCAGAATTATAATAATGTTGAGATTTCTAGCAGTTTAGTTTTTGCAGATTTTTGTTAAATATTTATCTAGAATATTTGTATTTTTATTTCTAACTTAGTTAAACATTTTAGATATATGTACTTTGTAGTCCAACACTTACCTTATACTATACCTTAGTATAACGCGGCTGGATTCACATGAAGCCTAACTGTTACTTTGTGACAAAAATTATGCCGTGATGGCCGTGGGGCTTGAGCAGTCGCCTGCTAAGCAAGCGACGCAAGTTCGAAACCCAGCGGGGCCTGTACCAATGAGTTTTAAAACTTATATGCAGTGATTTCTCACCACGGTGAAGGAAAACATCGTAAGGAAACCTGCATATGTCTGAGAAGTAATTCAAACACGTATGTATAGTGGCCGAGACGGCGATAGACTCACCATCTGTCACGTTGGCACTTAATCATCTTGTGTGAAAAGTGGGTGTTGTTATTACAACACCTCTGCCTACCCTTGTGTGTTCTTAGTGAGGCGTTGATAATTTCCACCCCTATGGGGGTTGAAAGTTTGTATATGAAAGAGCTATGTTATACTCAAATAGGTATAAGTTACCTTGTACATTTTCTCGAATAACATAGTTATATTTTTATGTAATGATTCAAAATTATTCTTATGTACTTAGGCTTATATTAACTTATTTTTTTTTACAAAATACACGTGTGTACTTACATATTTTTTAGTTTTTATTTTCATCACAATGAATAAATTTTTAAGTATTTTGAAAAATCTTCATTAATATTATGCGGTAGTATCCCCTTTACGATAGATTGTCAATGGAATGCCTAGCGCGAGTTTTCTTAAAACCGCGGTCACAAAATAAGTCACCGCGTCGACGTAAACGCAGATTTGTATGGGCTCATAATAGTGTCATGTTTAGGCCGATAGAGGCGCTGTTCCGATCCTATACAAATCTGCGTTTACGTCGACGCGGTGACTTGTGACGGCGGCAGTGAACAACTCGCACTAGGCCCTCAGGCTCTGTAGACAAAGTAACATTATCCTCACGCTTCGCTAGTAGAAACGATACAAAATGTACGGGAATGACATATGTCATACATTTTGTATCGTTTCTATTAGCGCGACCGCGAGAGAATGCTACTTTGTCTACTAGTGCAGTCAAGAATTATGAGCGCTCAGTGAAAACAGTGGGGGTAGTTACCCCCTACCCCATGTATATTATTTGCATCGGACTATGCATGACTGCTGCCCAGTGAAGGTCAGCGGTCATACCTCGTGACGGCTGCTAAAGCGCAGGTAACATTGGGATCAAAGACCAAAGAGTTTTTTCTTTCATCTTATACCTTTAAACGAGAAATTCTTGCATAAGACGGTGAACGAAAAACGACGATGAATAGGAGATTTTATAATTATTATATTGTGTAAAGAATTGAAACCTTTAAGAAAACATATTTTTGACCATGTTTTAGAACAATGAAAATCTCCTAAAATATCATTACAATACGATAGTAAATTTCGCGCACATCTGTCAAGTTATAATAGCTCCGACGTGAGAATTTCAGCCTACGGGGCGATAATGAAACAGGGTTCGGTTTTTTCCCCTTTTTTTTTCTACATACATATGCTCGGTGACCCATGGGGGTAGGCAGAGCTTTTTTTACGAGAAACCGCCAAGTTCTTTAGTCTCACTAAAGAAAGAACCGAGTACAGTACTGTTCTGTCAACGAGGTACTAGGTAAGTAATTATGACGTTTCAGATTACCCTTTAAAAGCAAAGCGAAAAAAAAATCGAAAAACAAATATTACAGAATATAATTTTATTTCAGAAATTCAAAATCAGATTACTCTTGTCATAAATTGCGCGGTAAAAAAAAATTTTGTTTATTTTTAAGATAAAAAAAACTATTCTACCACCAACCTTTATCACGCCACTCTCGTTCCACAGTGCAGCTCATCTCAGCAGGCTAATCTCGCACAAAGGAGAACATTTTCTTTTAATATATTCCAACTGTCGTTATTACGACTCATTTAAGATTTTTGTCAATTCACAACGCGTATTTCAAAGCGCAATACATTCCCGTCACGTGCGCTCTGTTCCGTATACAAAAGCAAACTGAAGTTTTACCATAACGGCGGTGGGTCTTGGTGATTTAGCGAGGGATATGTGGGTCAACTACCCACACCAAACAAAAAAAAATAAAAAAAATTGTGGCTATGAACTACATGCTTAATTTTTGATCACTTTTAAAATAGCCTTACATTGTCTATAGTCTGTTATCTATACAGATAAATAAAATCGAAGTGTCTGTTTGTAATTCCAAAATAACAGCTTATCACTAAATGCATATGAAAGTGTTCACGCTACTAACACTAAAAAACCAAGTTTTATAATTTTTCTCTGAAACGGCTGGACCGATTTTAACGGAGTTTGTTTCAAAGAGTAACATAGGCTACTTATATTTATTAAAAATATTAGGGATCCGCGACATGAAGCATAAAACTAAATCTACGCGGGTGATTCCGCGGGGCACAGCTAGTGTATAATAAAATAAAAAAATAATGAAAACAAACTCAAACACGTATGTATAGTGGCTGAGACGGCGATGGACTCACCATCTGTCACGTTGGCACTTAATCATATACGGTGAAATGTGGGTGTTGTTATTACAACACCTCTGCCTACACCCGAGGGGAATACAGGCGTGAGCATATGTAATGAAAACAAACAGGATCCAAAAATGAAACAATCATTTCGAAGATTTAATGGACTAATATTTAGTAAAATACCATATCGTAATAATAAAATTCATATAAAAATTCAAGTTACTACCTACGCGATACCTACAAACAGGGATCTGGGACAATAAATAAATAAATACACAAATAATTAACTACATAATACATAAAGTTGCGATTTTAAACAAACAAAATAACTTTGTTCCAACGAGGGCCTACCATGACCTCTAATTGCCATGATAGCTTAACTCTTATGTGACAGATGTATATGACGTGTATAAATCTGTCACTGTCAGTGTCTGATGAAAATAACAGCTTATGGTAATATTTCAGAATGTCTAGTGCGAGTTTTCTTAAAATCGCCGTCACAAGTGATCGCGTCGACGTAAACGCAGATTTGTATGGGCTCACAATAGTGTCATGTTTAGGCCGACAGAGGCGCTGTTCCGATCCTATACAAATCTGCGTTTACGTCGACGCGGTGACTTGTGACGGCGGCAGTGAACAACTCGCACTAGGCACTCAGTACTACTGTAGAACAAACATGATTTTTTTCTCACTACGTAATATAATAATAATTGAAATTATCTAAACACGCAATGTCATCGATCCCTGATAGATAAATTTAACACTAATTATATAACTATTAAACAAAAGCATTAAAAAAAATCACTCTTTATATTATATAAGTCTACCAGTTACATATACATAATATAAATATATAAAAAAATACAAAACAAAGTCAACATAGGTAAAATATACTTAAAATACCAGGGGCCTTACCATGAGCTCTTATTGCCATGATAGTTTCACTCATTTATGAGACAGATGTATGTGACGTGCATACATCTGTCACTGTCGCACAACTGAATTAACATTGCAATAAGAGCTCATGGTTGGGCCCCAGTAGGCGTGACATTCCCTCGCGCTTGCGCTAATAGAAACGATACAATGGCAATGACATAAATCAGTCACGTGACACATGTCATTCCCGTACATTTTGTATCGTTTCTACTAGCGAAGCGTGAGGATAATGTTACTTTGTCTACAGGGGCTGTAAAGCTTCAAATTAGTAACTACATAGCAATTACAGTTTTCAAAATCGTTACATTTGAATCAAATTCTTATTGTATTCAATATGCATGTTTTTGATATCCATAAACATTATAAAAATGGTAAAACACTTACTAACTATAATTATAAAATTATTTTACAAAAAAATACTGAAAAATAACACTAAACTAACTAAAACTAATGTAACTAAGTAATATATTCAAAAAGTTAAAAAAATCAGGTAAAAAATAAATAGGAAACGACAAAAATACATTTAGACAAGCGGGTGTGATTATAATATACCTACTTAAAAACAGTGATGTGTATCCCAATTGTTCCACAAAACCAAAAAGCTAATATATAATTTTTGCGACAATCGTTCACGGAATTACCGTGACACATTAGCACATGCAGTTTTCTTGCTGGAAGAACGTTACTCTAGCAGAATTAGTTTTTTCGTTTTTTTTCCATACTACAAGACGCACAAATTTTATATTTGGCGCACATTTACAGCAGATGACGCACTAATTATTGGTACCACTCCCATCTCTCTAGGAGACACTTCCTTTCTAGGGTAACGTACTAAATAATTTACATTTCGTTCGACTAGTATTAAGTAAGAATATATTTTTCTTCTTTTTTTTAGTTTTTTTATAAGCAAACGCAGTCTCGTATGATATTAAATAGCGGATTTTATTAAAAGCTTGTATTAACATGCAATTGTTCGGTGGAATTTTTTAACTCAATTTTGAAGTAGATATCTTCAACCGATTGAACAGAAATTTTGTGTTTAGTTTAGATGTACGATATGGTGTGTGACATCATTCTAAATCCAATATGGCGGACCATGCAAGATGGCGGAATAGATATTATTAATGCATTTCTAAAATATGGATATCAAATGAAGAGTTGAGAGAAACTCTAAAAATAATTTATCTGCGTTCTCAATCCAACATGGCGGGCCATCCAAGATGGAGTAGTTATTTAAATTCTAAATGGTTTTGTAGAACAAGTGAAATGCAGTAAAATACAAAAGCCACAATCTTCTCTCCAGCACGTTTTAAGTAAAAAATACCTTTGAAAAATAGGAATCACAGGCTTCGTGTACGAAAGCCTTGTCTTTTTGGTAGTCTTTGGGACTGTAGTCTTTGGTAGATGCTTCGCAGCTAGCTTCAAAATGGGACATTTCTCATCAATACAACCATTTATTTCTAGTTAGAATATAAGAATTACTTTTTAATGTAACATTCTCTTGCGCTTGCGCTAATAGAAACGATAAAAATGTATGGCAATGACATAAATCAGTCACGTGACATGTCATTCCCGTACATTTTGTATCGTTTCTACTAGCGAAGCGTGAGGATAATGTTACTTTGTCTACAGGCCGAGTTTCTTGGCGGTTCTTCTTAGGCTAGTTTTCGATCCGGTGATCGATTCTTTACCATTCATAAGTGGTTTACCAGCTGCGATATTCTGTAAGGTATCTCTACGACGAATTCAACGACGAGCGTTGGTTTAAATTATAGGAAATTGATACATAATGCACAGAAATGCCAAGTGCGAGTTTTCTTAAAATCGCCGTCATAAGTCACCGCGTCGACGTAAGCGCAGACTTGTATGGGCTCACAATAGTGTCATGTTTAGGCCGACAGAGGCGCTGTTCCGATCCTATACAAATCTGCGTTTACGTCGACGCGGTCACTTGTGACGGCGGCAGTGAAAAACTCGCACTAGGCTCTCTGACGATAAATATCAATTTTGTATCTTTAAAACCGACACTCGACGACGAGTGCGACACTGAGAAACCTTAATGTTGCAGGGCAATGTAGTAAAGCTTCGAAAAAAAAACTATTTCTAACCAATAATAATAAACAGTAATAAAGAAACCAGTTAAAAACGTTCTTAAAAAAATGTGACGTGTACCTTAAAAAATAGTTTTTAGAAAAACCTACCAATTTTCCATTGCATTTGTGATCTTACAACGAATATTCGAAAGGTATAAATAAAAAAAACAAATAAATTGCACTAAACCCACAAGCTACTGAAGTAAACGCAGAATAAAAGTTTCAAATTCATTTTAATATCTTCACAATAGTCAAATAGTCTAAAATAACACAAGGGCGAAACGAGTCTATAATCGAAAAGCGGAAAAACTTTACATTTGAACATCGTCTGTAAATTGTTATAAATAAGTCCCAAAAGCTGCGGTTTGGCTCCAAATTGCGCTATCTTGTTGATACAATATTAAACAAATCGTTGAATTTCTTGCCGGGTTCTTCTCAACAAAAGCAACCTTCCGAACCCGGTGGTAAGAAAAAACCAATTCAAAAAAAATTCTCTGTATGTCTGTTTGTTCCAGCTTATCTCCAAAACGACTGGACCGATTTTAACTGGACTTTCACTGGCAGTTAGCTAATGTTACAAGGCTACTTTAATTTAAAAACAGGGTTCCGCGAGTCACCCATAAAAAGAACTACGCGGATATAACGGGCACAGCCAGTATCTAATAATTGCATCATCTATTTCAATATTGTTTTATGTTAAAACTAAGACTTATGTATCAACACAATAGCGCACATTGCAATGTGCTTACGTCTAAAAGAAATCTTAAATTAATAACCTTAACTTCTCACTAAACTGTCACTAAATCTAACAAATTATTTAGTATCTAGTAAGCATTCTTACAGATTTCAACTCCACAATTTTTCCTCACAGTCCTACTATTTCCATGAAGATTTTCCCTTGTACTAACCTGAACATTTTAAATGGTACTACTATGCCCCAATTATAGGTTTTTGAACACGTTACGTTAACGATATCGCCTGCGTATATTCCGCATTTCGTATGGGAGCGTTAAAAAGCGCCCCAAGCGGCGAGTATAGGTAGACATTAGCAATAGGAGGACTACAATGAAAAAATGACTTACAAATTCAAATAGAGGGGAGTTTTCTGTCAAAAATGCCACTTCGCAACTAATTACGAGGCAAATACAAATATATTTGAACCAAACCGCAGCCAAAATTTATTTTTATAAAATAACGTCACTCATTCTACGTGAAAACGCCTTAGACATAGTAGCCTATAGACAAAGTAACATTACCCTCACGCTTCGCTAGTAGAAACGATACAAAATGTACGGGAATGACATATGTCACGTGACTGATTTATGTCATCTACATACATTTTTAATCGTTTCTATTAGCGCAAGCGCGAGACATCGTTACTTCGTCTAGGGCTACAGACATGCCACATTTCTTAGTTTCTTTTTCTAGACGTCGACTGTCAGTTATAAAATTCGTATGATTAAAACCGACGCTCGACGCCGAGAAACCTTCCAGAATAACGCGTCAGTGTTCTAAGGGGTTTCACGTTGAATACTGTCCAAAAATCGCCAATGCATATTCAATTTGTGAACAAAACTGATTCTATGTAACAACGGGCTATATAAAAATATATAAATCTTATTTCAAATTAATTTAAAGTGCTGTGGGCACCGACGCTAGCAATTAGCTACGTATTAGGTACAAATTGACAAGTAGAATTCGCAAACTATATTTCTGCTCCGATATATAGTTACAGTGCCGTAAATAGTCTTATCTGCAACCTTGTTATTCAGATATTAAGACACATTTTTAGACATAAGAGCAATGGTATATAAAAGTATTTTTTGGGGGTAAGGATAAAAAAATACAGCACAATGACCTCGGTGGTGTCGGTGGACCAATTATCTAATATTTAGCAAACCGAAAAAATAATTATGTCTGGGCCTGTAGACAAAGTAACATTATTCACGCTTCGCTAGTAGAAACGAAACAAAATGTACGGGAATGCCATATGTCACGTGAATGATTTATGTCATTGCCGTACATTTTGTATAGATTCTTTTAGCGCAAGCGCGAGAGAATGTGACTTTGTCTAGGGCTACTGTTCAGGCCATTCTTGCGCTACCCTATTTACGACACTGGTTACACCACAACACATTTACAGTTACAATTCTGTTGTGGTAAATCACGAATCGATCTTTAAACAGTGATGGAATAACAATAACATAGTCTGACAAATTCTACATTATAATCTGCGTCAATATAAAGTTGCAATCGGCAACCACAAATCGAAAGATTTTAAAAAATAAATTTAACACGCCTTAAGAGACGAGCGCTTCGCGTTTAGAAAAAAACTAGGTACCAAAATGTGTAAAACCCGAATACGTTGAAAGTGCGCCGAGTCACGCCGACTTCAACAATATATTGCATTGTGCCGAGTCACGCCGACTTCAACAATATATTGCATTGTGCCGAGTCACGCCGACTTCAACAATATATTGCATTGTGCCGAGTCACGCCGACTTCAACAATATATTGCATAGGGCCGAGTCACGCCGACTTCAACAATATATTGCATAGGGCCGAGTCACGCCGACTTCAACAATATATTGCAGTGCGACGAGTCACGTAAACTTCAACGGAAAATATTGTCTAGCATGTTACAAAGTACCATTAATTGCTATTTTTATTTTTCAATATACATTATTATACTCAACTAGGTAGGTATTTATGAATTGCGCTACTCTCAGCTATTTTTTTTATATAGTAATAATTAAATTATGTTATAATTTCGCTAGTCCTAGCACGAGAAATTCCCAAACAGTCTGCACCTGTTCACAATTAACGCTAAGACGAAAAAATTTCTCTAACTCGGTCCGCCTCCGACGAATAGTAAAAAATTGGCGGATATTTTTTTTTTACTTTTTTTATCTATAAAGTCAAACTTACGAGTCAACTATGTACATGCAAGTGATAATAGTGCAAAACAACTCACTCGATAGGGGACGAGATAATGAAAGGGGGGGGGGGGGATACGAACAGCAAATATCGAGACGATTTGTCACACCAGCTACTTATATAGAAATACGATGAGAAACCGTTAACAACAATGACCCCCTGTGAAGATCACGCCGTGATATGTCGTACGACAAAATTACTAACTAGAAAATAACGGTGTGGCTTTCTTTGAAACCTCCGACTTATCTGACAGTATCAAAACTACACACACACATCCTTCAAATGTGCCATGCTAACCACTATATATAAGGATTGTCTGCCAATAATTGCTGAGTTCCTTGCCGGGTTCTTCTCAACAAAAGCAACCTTCCGAACCCGGTGGTAACATTTATGATCATGTATAATGTACTTTTGTGACCTTCTGACGATTTGAGAGAAGTCGAATCAAATAAAGATGTTTTGAATTGAATTGAATCTGCATAAATACATAACGTGCCACTTTTTAGTTACTGTTCAATGGTATTAAGACTTCCTAAAATTTGATAATATGTCACTAGTCTGCCAAAATTGAGGTGTTAATGTTGATAACTTCCTAGCCTCAGTCCTCACTTATTTAAGTACGCATTTGACTAGCGACCATGCGCACGGAACATTTTTATCATTCGTTTTGTGAGCAATATTGGTAACGTATCCATACATTTAAGAGAATTTGTTTTTGTTACCATTCTCATGATCTCAGAAGATTATTCCGCGGAACACGACACAATTATGCTAGCGGCAGGGGCGTGCATTGGATTTTCAGTGGGGTAGGCAAAACAATAAGTAGGTAGGTAGGCAGGTTAAGTACATACCTATGTGTAACTTCTGCTTATATGCAATGCACGCCACTGGCTAGCGGTAGAGTGTAAACTCAATAAAACTGAATCAAAAGAGCTCTGCCTTTAGGCACGTTAAGTAAAGCTAAAATAATATATGTAAAGAAATCAAGAGCAACTTGAACATTCAGATTTCTTCAAAGCAGCTACAACACATTTAAAAGAAGATTTTCATTGAGTAATTTTGACAACTGTCCCACAACTCATTCCACTGAATGTTCAAAGAGGAATCAAGAGCCAAAGATAGCAGGGGTTCGTTGAAAACCACACCTAGTGAATCGAATCATTCACACCAAACACCCATCATTAGAAAACATATAACATCCAATTAGAACAAGCACGCCTCGGCGATAATAAAAAACAACCTAAAACCTAACAAACCATAGGAGAACCCTCACAGGCTCGCAGCTCAAACAAATTCTGCTCCAAATCTAAACTAAAATAAAAATCCACTCAACACATACTTCCAAAGCTAAACAAAATCAAAACTTAAACACTGCGAGCCAATAATATTAGTCTAAAACATTTTTGAGACTGGTAACCTAGTCTCTTTCAGATGCACCCACACTGATCTTGTGACAATCGAGCGACTCTCACAATTCCAAGCAGGGCGACGAGTCACGTAGACTTCAGTCGGGCGCCGAGTCGCACCGACTTCAATCGAGGTGCATCTCCAAACAAAATGGCGAAACGGCAGCGTGTTGCCGCGACCGCGAATAGCTAAGCTCATAGGTATAGTGCAAATTCAACCCTCAGATGCCCAAAGGCAGACCACATATCCCAAACAACTGTTTATAAATCTAAACACCAATTATTATGTAGGATTTCTACCGCTGGCCACAACCACAGTACACATAGCTGAAGCAGTAACGCAACTACGTAATAGCGCTCTCACTCTCAAAGACGCACGGACTACCACACTGGCATATCTGTTATTGCCACGATTATTTAACTCAGCGTACGGGACAGATATATAAAGTTTATATAACTGTCACTGTCACTCATCAGAAGAATTGTGGCAACAACCGACAAGTATTTTAGAGCAAGCGTCCGAATGAGCGATTCTATTCAGAACGCTTACTGCTTATCCAGTATACTGTGTCATGAGACCCTCAAATCATCACTGTCGTTGAAGACTAAATATTCGACAAAGACACTGACTGGATGTTATCTTTTTTTCTTTTTAGTGTCCCGCTAAAATATATGTCAAATGTCAAATTTGAGAGTCTCGTCGTCTGGGCCCAAAAGCCTCGTGTCCAACTACATACGTTGCGTACAAAGTAAAAAACCACGTCCAAATCCACAATTATATATTCGTTTTTTATAAAAATACAAAAATACAAAATGGGACAGAGCGATCATACAAGTTACACTAACAAAATCACGCGTCCCGCGATTTTTATCAAAAAATGTCTCAACTAGGAGGTCTAGGGGGGCGAACTCACATCATCAAAGTATATTGAGCAATTTCATCCAAAAATAACCATCAAATACACGCGTCAGTAACGAAATAAACAAATTAAAAATAAACATTGGTCACGTCACACGAGTCAGACGAAAAAGGTGTTGCCACATAATGAAAAATTCTACCAAAGTGGAATTAAAATGCAGTCCAAAATTACTTAACAATAAATTCAATGAGATGGGTATATGCATTAAACGGTGCCCAAATGACAAGTGAAATGGATAAAGGGGTGTCAACTCTTAATACGGGGTTAGCCCAAGGCGTGTCTTTAAAATATCTAAGGAAACTTTCTATTTTTATTATAATTTTACTATTCATAATATTAATTAGAGAAAACCACGAATTCGCAACGTCGTATTTTGCTAATATACTGAAACTATTTATTTCTATTTACTATTTATAGTTGTCACACGTGCGTGTTCCGCGATATTGTCGCACGACAAACACGCTAGCGCACCCGACATAGTATGTCGTACAATCTCGACAGGTCAAAGCGGTACGTACGACAAACTGTTAGCGCCATTGCTATACATACATAATATTTAAAATACTAAGAAAATATATTTAATAATTTGCAAATATTTATCTAGGTTTGTGTAATACTTGAATGAGATGCGACGCAAGCGGTTTGTCGTACGACCTCATGGCAAATTCCAAATAAAACGCTTCTAAATTGTACCTACTTAAGTTAGAAAGATCGAACCCCGATAGCGATATAAAAATATCCCAATGCAGAGAGTAAACCAGAGAATTAACGTGATTATTGAGCTACTGAGAACAAAATAGCTCCTGAACATCGTTACATGAAGCGGTGTCTCAAATTTTCTTTAAGAGGAACTTGTGAAGAACAACTTGCTATGGCTCGTCTAAATTATTGACGATAATCAAAACGGCTTAGGCTTAGAGTCTGTAGACAAAGTAACATTATCTTGGCACTTCGCTTATAGAAACGATACAAAATATATGGTAATGACATTTGTCACGTGCATGATTGTATCATTCGCACACAAATTGTATTGCTTCTGTTAACACGAGAGAATGTCACTTTGTCTAGGCCTGCTGCTCGGCTGTGAACGGCAAACGTAGTATTGATATTATTTTTTTGAAGTGGACTTTTCATTTGTGGTATCAAACATGATCATCGATATATCAATGTAGCAAACACAATGACACGAGAATTTTATATATTAGAAACAGGTAGACCTTGCACTCAGTAGCTTAATAAGAAAGACGAATTAGAAAGTAGCTTCGATAGACTAAAGCTAATTTTGCCGAACGTATCATATCAATGAAGATCCGATGGTACTCTTGGAATTGCGGATTTTGTACATAGCTCAAACAGTCGATTATAATAAATCAGAAAATTCTATTTGGTCCCTTTCAACGATGCATCTGATGATGACGTAATAACCGGGGTAGTATATCAACCGGGTAATATTTTTCACCCGTAAAACCACTGCTCTGGTTTTGATTGATCCTTTTTGAAAACATTGATACCTTCGAATACCTGAATCACTCTTGAAGCTAGAATTTTGGTCTCACAGAAACTGTCACATTGAAAAGGATAAATTAAATTAAAACTAGAGCAGTGGGTCTACGTGTAAATATATTACCCGTAGACACACTGTGGATCAATAGCAGTGGGACCACGGTTAATACGTCCTGATTACAATAGCATTACGTTATTTTAGACTTGTTATTTGAGAGATAACTGGAGATAGAATACAAAGTCATATATCACAGCATAGACGCATATGCCTAGCTTTTAGTTAGCATTACAACTACGTAACATCGGGACCACGAGTTATGAGGGTGCAGTAAAAAAGAGTTGGGATACTGCTGCCATCAGATGAAGAAAATCGGTAATCTTGGTTAAACCAGTCAGACTCTGCCAAAGACTTGCCAAAGATGTTAAATTGACAACCGGGACCGACGGCTTAACATGCTCTCCGAGGCACGGAGGGAACTCCCGCGGTCACCCATCCAACTACTGGCTTGGGTTATGGTTGCTGAAGATGACCAGACACCGCAGCCCCTCAACAAAGCGGGGAGAGAAATAAAGAACGAGTCTAGATAGAACCATAGTGGCCTAACATTTTTTTTTACAAAATTGAGTTTATGAATTTTACAGTTCAAATTGATTAGATTTTTGATAAGATTGTCCATGAATTAGGCCACTATGTTCTAATGGCCTCATATAATCTGCTTGTCTCAATCGTGGGAATAGATATCCTACGAAGATTTCCCAAAAAAAGATTTTTTTTTGCTTAGATCACTGGTCGAATGATATGCGCAATAGCAACTGTGTCACCGGCTCCACGTAATAGTAAGATAAGAATTCTTCAATCATCTCTCAAACAACAGCCTACAGACGCGTTGTTCAGGGTATAGGGGGTTTCTAAACGTCAAAAAGGCACTGCCTAACGGCTACAATAACGATAAATAACACGACACTGAAAAAATTTCAAAAAAACACCCATACAAAACGCAAGTCTTTTTTTTGGATAAAGTCTGACGTGCCCTAGCGCCGTTCGGCCTTAAGGCTCTTCGTACACAAGGCTCTTTTCAGACCCAAGTATAGGTTTCAACATGTAAACGTTGACGATATCGCCTGCGTTAACTACGAAAAAAATAAAATCAAATTTTAAATTTCTCACCAAATCAATTTCAAGAGATTTGAGAATGCATTTAGCTATCAACATCGATAATTACTCTCTTGTATCGACATATCGATAAGATTGTAATACTAACAGTACTTTTGCATAAACGACTTTCAACAAAGATTTCCCCATAATACTGCAATTCATTTAATTCATTACATAGTAAAATTCAAAAAATATACTTAATTTAAAAGGTCACGTAAACGCGATAGATTTTCAAAAAAACTACCATTTGGTAGAATTCATCCCGCGAAACTGGTATCATTGCGTCAGTCAACGTAACGTGCAGTGTTGTCAACCGGCAAAATTCAATTCTAATTATTGTAAAATACGTTAATAATTTTAAATATTTGGTTATTTTATAAAATTACGCTATAACTACTAGGATTGCACTACCCCGGCTTTTCGGCGAACATTCCAATATAATTATATTAATATAATATTAATAATAGACATACGCTAAATAAATTGCTACAGCCAAATTGGTAACCAATTTTAGTGTTTGTACTGAACCCACGACCTACAAAAATTAATATCTTCTAACTAAAGAGTCAAAATAGTCCATAATAAAGAAAAATATTGAGGAATCCTTTTGTATTTCTAGATAAATATAATCAAATATATATAAATATTTTTTAGAATCAAATATAATAATGGTATTAGTGCATACATATGCTCACGTCTGTACTCCCCTCGGGTGTAGACAGAGGTGTTGTAATAACAACACACACTTTTCACACAAGATGATTAAGTGACAACGTGACAGATGGTGAGTCTATCGCCGTCTCAGCCACTATACGTCTTTGCATTACTTACATATAAAAAATAAAAAATTTGCATATACAAAAAATAATAAATATAATATTCATAATAGCGCCTAGTCTCAAACTAAGCAAACCATGTGTACCAGAGACGACAGATATAATACTTATATACTTCACGGTGCTAAACTTGTGATAGAGACTCAGGCACACTATATCCTACAATTGCAACAAACATGTAGTGTCAGAGTACACGACTGATGTATATATACAAAAGTTGACCTCAATATAAACATTTTACGATGGACTAATGACTCACCAACCAATCTTAAACGCACCAATAGAGACACGACAATCCGACAGACGAGAACCTAAAGCGTTTGTGTTACTGCAAGTAATAATCAATTGGTGTTGCCATCGTAATTACGAAAAAAACTACCACATTTGGCTTCGTTGAAAAATGTTATTCTATAAATGCCAGACGTGTTTAAAGTGACATATTTTATGAATACCAGATGATAAAAACACACAATCCTTCATTAAAGTTATATCTATATTGTTATTTAATTTAATTATGTTATATTTCAGTTTGTATGTATGTTAGTCTTTAAAGTATAATTTCAGATTTTAAAAGTATGAGTCCTTACAATGCTAATTAGCAACCTTCACCCTCAAGTTTTTAAAATCTGGCATTAGCAGAATCTGACATTTATAGAATCTGGCAATTGTAGAATCTGGCATTTGTAGATTCTGGCATTTGTAGAATCTGCCATTTATAGAATCTGGCATTAATAAAATCTCAAATTTATAAAATCTGGCATTCATAAAAAATGGCATATTATACGTCTGACAGTAATAGAATCAGACATTTGCAAACTAAACCTATTATTGCACAGAGTTGCCAACTTCAACATATTAATATACCCTTGCAGTAACACACTATGCCCTATCCATCATTATACTTGTGAAAAATACTTGCTCACAAAAGTCAAGGAAATTTGCGAGAAACGCCAAAATCTTAATTTTTTTTTCAAAAAAAGTATTTTCAGCGTTCTGACGTCCGTAATAATTACCGTTATATTACGTCACCGCTATTTCTAGACGACCCAAGCTGAACACAAGCTAACGAAACGATTGCAAGTCGTACGAGACAAGTATATCCAAAATCCGAGATCCGACCAACGGTATCAAAGCAAATAGCTGTGGAAAATTGTATCTAGCTAACAGGTACATTACAAATCAGACAATCCACTTATGTCTTAAGACTTATCATCTTAATATTAGTATTAGAATGCGGACGACATGTCTGTCCGTCTGTCGCACAATCAGAAATGATCACGAACATTGTTATTTACACCATTTTAAAATGGGTAGGCATAGGTTCAAATCCAGTAAGATGTCAAAATTCCCGATCGTGCGACAAACACGACAAATCACATATCGCATGTCGCGTCAGATATAAATCATCCGACAACGACAAATGACAACTAGCTACAATTTTTTGTGAATACATATTTCGCTTAAATCGAATCTATGTTACTGCCAAATTTTCTCCCGCGAATTTCACCCACCGACAAAATTCCTACCAAAACTGCCGTTTCTACAAACTGGCAACACTAAATGGGAGGGTGATCGTCAGAGAAAATTCGGCGGTTCAACTTCTTGTACTTGAAATCTATATTTTGCTTATTATCAACGTTTCGGTTAATGTTGCTCTTCACTAAATAACGGCGCCATCTTGGATTTAAAGTGCCCTAAATTGAAAAGGCGGCAAATAAGTCACAAAATGGACGCCAAGTCGGCTCCGGGTTTGTTTCGCAATGTCCGTTAGATCACTCCAAACAAGTGCCTTTCACATTAATAGTAGCTTTTGGTAGTTAATATCAAATATACCTTCTCATTAATGGTAGCTTTTGGTAGTTGACGTCAAATATACCTTCTTATTAATGGTATTTTTTGGCAGTAAATGTCAAAGATACCTTCTCATTAATGGTAGCTTTTGGCAGTAAATGTCAAAGATACCTTCTCATTAATGGAAGCTATTGGTAGTAAATGTCAAAGATACCTTCTCATTAATGGTAGCTATTGGTAGTAAATGTCAAAGATACCTTCTCATTAATGGTAGCTATTGGTAGTAAATGTCAAAGATACCTTCTCATTAATGGTAGCTTTTGGCAGTAAATTTCAAAGATACCTTCTCATTAATGGTAGCTTTTGGTAGTAAATATCAAAGATACCTTCTCATTAATGGTAGCTATTGGTAGTAAATGTCAAAGATACCTTCTCATTAATGGTAGCTTTTGGTAGTTGACGTCAAAGATACTTTCACATTAATGGTAGCTTTTGGTAGTTAATGTCAAAGGGACTACTGTTGCCATCGTTTAAAACTTCCTTGTCATACTTTTTCATGGATAATTATATCAAAATAGGTAGGATATTCGTCGTTAAGAATAATTAGTAGCTACCTAATCAAGATATAAGTACCCACAATTCCCTACAGTCGCAAATACACGTGAATTGGATTAAAATTATGTAAATTCATTTTCAAAAATCAAACAAACAAGTCAAATCTAATGTCTCTTATTCAGACGTAATTAATTCCTACAATTTTTTTTGAAAATGATTTTTACATAATCAACCCACAAAGCGGCATGGAAGGGTAGATTCGAATTCTAAGACGGGTAGTAAAAATGGTAGACAGCGGTAGTTACCATACAATGTAGAAACTTAACTACCCATTATATAAATTAATATTGTCAAGAGTTTCAACTACCCATATTATAAACTAAATGTATAAATTTCAC
Organism: Watsonalla cultraria; assembly: GCA_964035505.1. Lineage (NCBI taxonomy): Eukaryota > Metazoa > Arthropoda > Insecta > Lepidoptera > Drepanidae > Watsonalla > Watsonalla cultraria. The sequence goes on along the minus strand of OZ037741.1, from coordinate 972,345 downwards.
TATACCAGCCCAAAAAATATCACAAATATTTTTACAACATTAAAATGGTAGGTAAAGTCAGACCGTCTTACAAATCAATCGGCTTTTGTCATTGTCACTTGCTGAGTGCGTTTTAAGATCAACTACCCGTCATATAAACTTAACCAACATTTCCAATTTCACACACAGATCGTTACCAATATTGTAGCAAAGGAACTACCCGTTGTATATAGTACGTTAGAGTAAATTCGACCAAGGTATAAAGATATGGTAGACATTTCTAACAAAATCTATACCAATAATATAAAGAGGAAAGGTTTGTATGTATGTTTGTAACGAATTGGCTAAAAAGTACTGGACCTATTTTAAAAATTCTTTCACCATTTGAATGCTACATTATCACTGATTAATATAGGCTAGTTGTCCCCGTACTTCCACGAGAACGGGAACTACGCGGGTGAAACCTCGTGACGTCCGCTAGTAAGTAATTTAATCCAGCTCCAATCTCCAAGTATATAGTTTATTCCGCTAGAAATGTCCATAATACGATCTTACACCAACATCAAACTTACCCTCACGTACATTAAATCACCTATAATGAACTACCCGTCGTATAATACACGTATAATGAGCTACCCGTCACAAACCGCCTATGTTACCATCGCCATGTCACCATTGTCGCGTGTCAGGTGGTGTGACTAGCACCAGCGGAAGGGGACGGCTCGGGGTCGGTCGGCTCCCTCCTTCACCAGAGGCTTGTGGAACTCACGGCCCGGCCGAGAGTGGATAGTGGCCCAGCAATGCTCGCAGTAATACTGAAATATTTATAGATTTTGTACATACATATGCACACACCTGTATCCCCCGACGGGGGACACACTTTTCACACAAAGTGCCAACGTGACAGATGGTGAGTCTATCGCCGTCTCAGCCATTATCTCACTATATAGAAATGTAAGCACATTGGAACTGTGTCCATGGGCTTTCATTTCTCAAGTGACATTCAATATTTTTAATATTGTATAATATTTTTGAGTTTCTTGCCAGGTTCTTCTCAGTAAAAGCAACCTTCCGAACCTGGCGGTAGCGTGTATAATCCTGTATAATTAGGACGGTCTGAAGATTTGAAAGTACTTTATTAAAGTGTAATCAAATACATATATTTTAAATTAGCTATGCCCCGCAGTTTCACCCGCGTAGTTAACTTCATGGGTAACCCGCGGAATCCTATGTATTTTTTCAAATAAAAGCTTTTTTTTTAATGTAACTCCTTGTAAAATTAGCAAACTGCCAGTGAAAGTCCCGTTAAAATCGGTCCAGCGCATTAGCCGGAACAAACACCCAAACAGACGGAGAAAAACATGATTTTTTTTCATGTCAGTACCGTATATACTTTCAACTGCATTTACTGAAAAGCTGTTAATTTGGAATATCAAACAGACATCCATTTTATTTATCTGTATAGATTTTTTTGAAGTATTCTTACCTGCAGACAAGTCACGTTAGCGCAGAAGAACGGCGCAAACTTGGACCCACAGCGTGCGCCGGCGCACTCGTCACACATTTGGTCATCCAACACGTATGGCTTCACCTGTCATAACGTCACAATATTATACCTGGCACTTATCCCATACATCGTTGGGGTTGCCATTTAATGCAACCCAATGTAGTATTTGTTGATCACCTGATAAACGGAACTACTTGGACGGTCACCCATCCAAAATGCTCTTACCAAAATATAGTGTTATGCAGCTAGCCCCGAAAGGGTAATCAGAGGTGTAATTATAGTACACACACATTTTTCATTTATATTGAAGTCCCAAATAACAGGGGGCCAGCCCAATGCCGTCTCAGCCACTATACATAGTGTTTGAATTACTTCTCAGACATATGCAGGTTTCCTCACGATGTTTTCCTTCACTGGTGGTGTGAAATCACTGCACATAAGTTTTTTTAGAAAAACTCATCGGTACAGGCCACGCTGGGATTCGAACTTGCGTCGCTTGCGTAACCACAGCTCTACCATGTATTATGTACTACTCATAATCTCCCTGGCCTTAATCCCATGTATTTGTGGTCGGCACTTGATTCAACCCGCTGACCTTCGCAACCCCTTTTTGTTCGTACTATGTACTACTACCTACGTATATAACGTTTATTACCTCGACGCGCTTGTCGATGTCGCCATGCTGGAGTTGCACGAAGCGAGCAGAGATGGCCGCGATGTACGACTGCTGGTTAGAGAAAGCTACGCGACCCGCGCCCTAGAACACAAACAAAATACGTTTTTAACATCTATACACAGACAAATAAAATTAAAGTGTCTGCTTATAATTTATTTATAAATAAATAGCCGTGCCCCGCGGATTCACCCGCGTAGATTTAGTTTCATCCTTATTGTCGCGTAACCCTAATATTTTTAATAAATAAAAGTAGCCTAAGTTACTCCTTGGAACATCAGCTACCTGCCAGTGAATCGGTCCAGCCGTTTCAGAGATTACCCGGAACAAACAGACAGACTGAAAAAAAATTAAAAACTTGGTTTTTTGGTGTCAGTAGCGTGTATACTTTCATATGCATTTAGTGAAATGCTGTTATTTTGGAATTACAAACAGACACTTCAATTTTATTTATCTGTATAGATATACAAATATATAATACAAAAATGACAAAAATGTTATAGTGCTGTCCAGTCACAAACTAAAAAGAGCTTGTACTATGGGTACCAGACAGCGGATGTTATACTAATATAATGGATATCTTAAAACACTAACATACATATGATAATAAATTTACATTATACAATAAATTCACACGCAATGATTTTAATTACAAATTAAAAGCTTTTCACTTGTGAATGTATTTGAAAAATTAGAGCCTTGGTGGCCGAGGGGTTTGACTAGTCGCCTACTATGCGAGCAACGTAAGCAGCGGGGCCTGTACCAATGAGTACTTCTATAGAATTGTATAGAATATCTACCGTTTACTTTCATTTAGTAAAAAGCTGTAAACTTGGAATTACAAACATACACTTAGGAATTGAGTCACATTTTAATACAAAGGGGAGTTAAAAGTGTAACTACCCAACCTATAAATCAAGTTATATGACTACCCAATCTATAATCAACAAGTGTTTATTTCAGGGTAGTAAAGTTATCGAGTCCCATCGCTATACCCCGTTACATAAATGTGACTACCCACCCTATAATTCAAGAGTTTATTACCGGGTAGTAATATTCCCATCAATATACCCCAGTGACGCAGTGGTTACCTTGGGGTATTTGAGCTCGGGGTCAGTGTCGATGCCCGCGTAGCACACGCCGCCGTACAGCCGGTCCATGATCATCGCCAGTTCCACTGGAAACGTACAAACAGACACGTTACATAGAGTATACACTATACAATAATCTATTACTTATTGAACCCGGGAATTATCTGACTTATTGCCGTGCCGAGATGCGGCAGATGCCCCATTAACCTCTCGTCTGTGTTGTCACGGATCCGTAACGCGACGAAATATGTTGAAAAATGAATCTTACGTCAATTCTATTAGGTTTCTATTTACTAAAAACGTAAGCAGACACGTGTTACAGCTCGAATCAGACCAGAAGTTAAGAGGTCTCGGTGCTGACGCAAAGCCCTCGCCCTTGAAGTCTCAATTGAGTGCCTACTTCTCAATCGCTATAATGGTACTATTCTTTATCGTAGAATTAGCTTTATCAAGTAGCAGTAGACCAGCCAAACCACGCAGTAGACCTACCATACCCTGCTGCAGACCAGCCTTCTCTATCCACAGAAACCTCCTATCCAGCCAACTTATATTAGACCAGCTTCCTCAAGAAAGGAAAAGTAGCATTATCTAGCAGTTGGCAAAAGAAAGCACCAGTCACCTACCCGAAGACCTATCAAACTGACAGTAACCAACCAAGTTCTGCAATAGACGAACCATATCCAGAAGACCAGACTTCTTCATCCACCTCCCGCCTTTCTGAAGACCCATCTATCTTATTAGCAGTAATCAACCAAGTTTTGCAATAGACCAACTATATCCAGAAGACCAGACTTCATCCACCAGCCGCCTTCCTGAGTAGCCATCTATATTATACCGTAACCAACTAAGATCTGCAGTAGACCAGCCTCTTCATCCCTAGAAACCTGTCACCTTCCAAAAGTCCAGTCCAAACTCACCAGCCTTCAGCGGACGTGGCACTCCTCCTACGAAGACAGTCTTGCGAGGATCCAGGGGCATGCTGGCGTCGAGCACGAAGTCAGCATCAGCCAGACGCCAGGGTCTGATCTGCACTGGCTTGTCGCGGATGGTCGGCGAGGAGACGCAGAGGTACAACTTGTCATCATCCGTGATGCAAGCCTCCATTAACGCCGCTACGCTGCTCTCGTCCTGTTTAATGATTTGAAAACTAGCATTACTAATGCACATCATCAACCTTCATTAGTCCACTGTTGGACTTAGGCCCACCCCTAATGAGTGCCATAGCGCCGTGCCTTCAAAGTCATAGTCAAAGTCAAAAATATCTTTATTCGATTAGACTTTATACAAAGTACTTTCAAATCCTCAGAACGACATAATTAAACAGGATAGGGTAGGACGCACTGATTGAAAACAATACAGGGTGTCGGAGAAAAAGGAACAGTTATCTTCTAGAAGTTTTAGGGTTTTATGAATATATGACTATGATTTGATTGAAGTCTAAAATATGTAGTTCCAACGGTAACGTAGTTATAGGCTTTGGTTAATAAGGGCCGAAGAGCTCGCGGCCTTAATCGGTTCAATGAACGCGCAGTCGCGTTTACCTACATAAAGTACGCGGTATTTCAACTTTTAAAATTAAAGGTAAAAATGGTTTCATAGGATTATTTCAGGAACTATTGGTGGGAGAAAAAAAAAAAAAAAAGTAGTTAGATTTCACGTGAATAGCTCTACGATACAGCTGATTCTTATGCGAAAATAAGGTCTTGATATGGTCAACTTTGAACGTCAATTACTCGAAAACAGAAGAAGATATTTTTGTCATAATCATTTTATTTGCTTCTTAAAATTATAACCTATCACATATTTTAACAGCTGTCCTATTTTCCCCGACAACCTGTATATGCACAACCGGCCTTCTGCGGCTTCTACCAGTCAACCTGTGACTGATGCAGACACAGACATGTTACTAGATATATAGATAAAGATCGTAAATCATCCTTAACACTAAATTGACGTAAACTTACTTGGAACAGCAGGAAAGCATAGCCCTTTGGTGGGAAATAGCTCTTGCTCTCAGCCTTGTGAGGCCAGTCCACGACGAGGGGTCCGAAGCGGCGGAACGACGAGGTAATCTCATCTGGAAATAGGTACAGTTTCATAATTAACTAGCTGACCCGATAGACGCTGTCCTGTCTTAATTATGAGAATGCAGCACGTATTCTGTCAATTCTATGTCAAACGTCATATCATCAAAAAGTTTTTTTGTCCAAAGCGCTAAGGTTAGATGTAAGAAGAAAGAAATAATTTTAATTGGTGGTTAAGTATTCTTAAATTTTCAAATTATCCACGAAATATTCTCTCATAAGAACCATCTCCTGACAATAACGAACACAACAAAAAAATTTTATCGACATCGGTCCAGCCGTTCACCCGTGATGTCGTGACCAAGGGAAATGGGAATTCATTTTTATATATATATAGATTAAACACTACCAAACCGAGCCATATCTAGTCCTAAATTAAGCAAAGTACTGGGGGGATATAGGCACAGTATAAATAACAGAAACCTCTAAGTTAGCCTGTCGATCACGAGGTCCTGTGTTCCATTCCCGGGTCGGATCAGAAATAGATATTTGGTTTTTCTGTCAAGAAATTCACGATAAATGCGGTTGGCAGTGTTGCACAATAAGTGCGGTTTGAGGCGGGTGTCATGTCTGGGGAACACCGGCTCCAACTGTTCTAGTTGGACACTATGTATATAAACTGTGTGGAGAGCGAGTGATCAGTGTCATCCCCAGCAAAGACAAGATCTTCTATTGAGGCGGGTGTCATGTCTGGGGAACACCGGCTCCAACTGTTCTAGTTGGACACTTGTATATATACTGTGTGGAGAGCGAGTGATCAGTGTCATCCCCAGCAAAGACAAGATCTTCCATTGAGGCGGGTGTCATGTCTGGGGAACACCGGCTCCAACTGTTCTAGTTGGACACTTGTATATAAACTGTGTGGAGAGCGAGTGATCAGTGTCATCCCCACCAAAGACAAGATCTTCTATTGAGGCGGGTGTCATGTCTGGGGAACACCGGCTCCAACTGTTCTAGTTGGACACTTGTATATATACTGTGTGGAGAGCGAGTGATCAGTGTCATCCCCAGCAAAGACAAGATCTTCCATTGAGGCGGGTGTCATGTCTGGGGAACACCGGCTCCAACTGTTCTAGTTGGACACTTGTATATATACTGTGTGGAGAGCGAGTGATCAGTGTCATCCCCAGCAAAGACAAGATCTTCCATTGAGGCGGGTGACATGTCTGGGGAGCACCGGCTCCAACTGTTCTAGTTGGACACTTGTATATATACTGTGTGGAGAGCGAGTGATCAGTGTCATCCCAGCAAAGACAAGATCTTCCATTGAGGCGGGTGTCATGTCTGGTGAACACCGGCTCCAACTGTTCTAGTTGGACACTTGTATATATACTGTGTAGAGAGCGAGTGATCAGTGTCATCCCCAGCAATGACAAGATCTTCCATTGAGGCGGGTGTCATGTCTGGGGAACACCGACTCCAACTGTTCTAGTTGGACACTTGTATATATACTGTGTGGAGAGCGAGTGATCAGTGTCATCCCAGCAAAGACAAGATCTTCCATTGAGGCGGGTGTCATGTCTGGTGAACACCGGCTCCAACTGTTCTAGTTGGACACTTGTATATATACTGTGTGGAGAGCGAGTGATCAGTGTCATCCCCAGCAATGACAAGATCTTCCATTGAGGCGGGTGTCATGTCTGGGGAACACCGACTCCAACTGTTCTAGTTGGACACTTGTAGATATACTGCAATGCGTTCCAGAATTCTCATTGCGCGTTAAATCACCTTCGGTGTAAAGTGGGTGTTATTACAACACCTCTACCTACCCTTTCCAGAAAGGCGTGAGCTTAAAAAACATGGCAAACTTCATTATCTCTTCAAAACAAATCGATTATCATGCTAACAGCATTTGTTGCCTAGGAACGCGGGGTACAAACAAGCGACTTTATACTTTTTAAAATACACTAAAGACCGCCTTAGCTTAACCTTCGTATGTCTGAGAAGTAATTCAAACACGTATGTACAGTGGCTGAGACGGCGATCGACTCACCATCTGTCACGTTGGCACTTAATAATAATACCCAAAGGGGTCAACAGAGGTGTTGTAATAACAACACCCACATTTCACCGACTATCATTAAGTGACAACGTGACAGATGGTGAGTCCATCGCCGTCTCAGCCACTATACATACGTGTTTGAATTACTTCTCAGACATATGCAGGTTTCCTCACGATGTTTTCCTTCACCGTAAAGCCTCTAGACACCTCTGCCTATCTCATCTTTTTCTGTACGATACGATAATATATATATACCTATTCTTTTAATTTCCCCATCCCCAACCTACCATATATATTAGATACTAGCGGCGTCACGTTTCACCCGCGTATTTTCCGTTACCGCGGGAGTACGGGGATAAAACAGCATTCAGGTGGTGTAAGATTTTTTAAATCGGTCCAGTGCTTTTTGAGACAATTCGTTACAAACATACTTGCATTCCCACCCAAATTCCAACCATGTCTCCAAGAAAATTGTTACAATGCACCTTAAATCAATCAGCTATGGCGAGACTGAAGCTTTATGTTATAAATACAGATAAATACACACACCCACACATTCACAAAAACGCGCGCGTACACACACACGCTCACACACGCACACTCTCTCTCTCTCTCTCAAACACACGTACTTGCACCGCACACTTACATTTTAATATTTTAATCTTAGATTACAAAACTGTAAACTAGTAATAGATAATTACATAATTAAACATGATATTGTTATGGAAGAGCGGGGTTCCCTAACACAGGTATTTGTATACTTAAAAGGAAGCCCCATCCACATTAAAGATACTGTAAACAACCTGGTTAATGAATAAATAATTTTGTATTTGTATTGTATTGTATTCAAATCTTTCCTCTTCCTAATATTTATTAGATAAAAGTGCCATCGTTTCCTAGATCTAGATCCAGCCACGTTCCTTATCTTATCTCGCAACTAGGTCGCCGTGTCGGAGTCACGTGACCATTGTTCCCAACTAGGTCGGAACGAGCATTGTCACCGCTACGGACTGTCCTTTTGATGTCAAAACGTCTATTCACGTCACAGGAGATGGTATGGTGAACTTAATTAAATTTGGATATATTAATATCTATACATCGATACAGATAAATAAAATTGAAGTGTCTGTTTGTAATTCGAAGTTAACAGCTTTTCACCAAATAAAAAACTATTAAAAAAAAAAAAACTCCGCCCATCAGTCTGTCTGTCTGTCTGTTTGTTCCGGGCAATATCCGAAACTGCTCGACCGCAGACTGGCAGATAGCTAATGTTACAGGAGTAATATAGGCATTTTTTATTCAAATAAGAAAATATTTAGGATTCTGCAGGCCACCAACGAAATTAAATATACTTTTTTTTCTACTTTGTCCAAGACTACAGGCCTAGGCACTCCGACTGCCTAATGCGAGTTTAAAAATCGCCGTCACAAGTGATCGCGTCGACGTAAACGCAGATTAGTATGGGCTCACAATAGTGTCATGTTTAGGCCGACAGAGGCGCTGTTCCGATCCTATACAAATCTGCGTTTACGTCGACGCGGTCACTTGTGACGGCGGCAGTGAAGAACTCTCACTAGGCCTGCAGTTACTGATAGATAATTTGTCTCACCCTCATCAATATCCGGGGGTAGTCCTCCGACGAACACCTTGCGACTGAACCGCTCGCCGTGCTCCGAGCCAGCCGACACCGGCGACGACCGCGCCGGCGAGCCCAGCGCGCTCACACACATCGATAACCCTGCAACGATAACATACACTTCAGCACGGTAATACTACGAATAGGAATTAATATGCACTTCTGGTTTAAGGTACATGGAACAAGGGAATAATTCGAATTGGGTACACTTCTGCACGGTACATGGAACACGGGAATAATGCGAATTGGGTACACTTCTGCACGGTACATGGAACACGGGAATAATGCGAATTGGGTACACTTCTGCACGGTACATGGAACACGGGAATAATGCGAATTGGGTACACTTCTGCACGGTACATGGAACACGGCAATAATGCGAATAGGGTACACTTCTGCACGGTACACGGAACACGGCAATAATGCGAATAGGGTACACTTCTGCACGGTACACGGAACACGGCAATAATGCGAATAGGTTACACTTCTGCACGGTACATGGAACACGGTAATAGTGTGAATATACATTTCAGCTTGGAATATGGAACACGGTAGTAATGCGAAAAGGCTACACAAAATAGTGCGAATAGGGATTAATATAACTTCAGTACGATACAAATATAACTTTAGTACGATACTTGGAGCACTGTGGGAATAGAGATTAATATACACTTCAGCACGGTAACAGTGTCAGATAATTACACAGTAGTAATCTTCGTTTTTATACTACAGAGGCACTAGTGCACGGTACATTAGAGGTGTAGTGTATTCCTATGACGTACTGAGAGCGAGCCCGCCACCGTGTAGTAGTATACTATACTACAGTATGCATAGTACTGATGTTGCGCGTATATATGTGACAGATATAGTGTATGCCACTAATGCACGGTATGTCAATATTGCACGGTACAATAACGGTCTAGTGAACCTGGTGTGCTACTCACCGGCTGCGCTGAGCCTCGACTCGGCATCCTCAGAGAGTCCACCGTGTAGTAGTTAGTAGTATACTATACTCGAGTATGCATTGTACCGATCTTGTACGTGTCATACATAAGATGTCATAGGCAGTGTATGCCACTATGGCACGGTATGTCATTAGTGCACGGTGTAATATGTCACTAGTGCACGGTGCATTAGTGGTGTAGTGTACGTGTTGTGGCACTCACCGGCAGCGCTGAGCCTAGACACGACGTCCTGGGCCTGGTCCTGCGGCGCGGAGGGCGAGCCCGCCGCGCCCGCTGCCACCGCGGCTTCCTCCACGCCGGGGAAGAACGGTGACTTGCCTGCGACAAACATACATACATTATTAGAGAAGAGAAAGGGGAACTTTAGAATCTATATACGAGTAATTATAAAAATGAGACCCTATTTCCCTTGGTCACGTCATCACGCATGAACGGCTGGACCAAAGACAACGCACTTAGCTGATGTTTCAAGGAGTAACATAGGCTTATTTTATTTGGAAAAAATTAAGGATCCCGCGTAATAAAGCATGAAACTAAATCTACGCGAATGAAACCGCAGGGCACAGCTAGTTTATAATATTTTTCCGAAAAGTGAAATTCAGAGCACTTGTACCGAAGGTAATATGAAGAGGTGCATGAATGTGGATGAAGCGAAAGAAGTATGTAAGGATCGTAGCATGTGGCGAACGTTACATACAAGTTGTAGCGCGAGAAATATTTATCCACTTCCTGGTTGACCTGGTTTCTTTTTCTCATAAAAACTTTACTTTTTCTCAAAAGCTAGTAGAAAAAAAAAGACCCAAAAGAAAATAATCGAACCGGTGAACGTCAGTCTCGAACCGGGGCACTCTAGTTTCATTATCACCTCGTTAGCTGACAGCCTCACCTCTGAGCTATCATAACTTGACAGTTGTCGGCGAAATTTACTGTCGTATCGTATTGATATTTTATGAGTTTTTCAGAGTATGAAAACATGGTCAAAACGATGTTTTCTGAAAGTGAAACCTAGCTAGATCAATTTTTTGCCCCCGAAACCCCCTACATACAAAATTTCGTGAAAATCGTTGCAGTCGTTCCCGAGATCCAGATTCTATATATACAAGAATTGCTCGTTTAAAGGTATAAGATGTAATATGAAAATGAAAATGATTTATTCAGTTCAGGCCCTGGTAAGGCACTTATGAATGTCGAGGAATTGACCACCGGTTCGGAAACTAGCCTTCTGAGAACAACCGGCAAGAAACTCAGCTGGCATCATGTACATTTCATTACATAGTAAATAATGATAAATTAGAATGAAAATGAGTTTTTTTAATTTTTTTTAAAAATCTTTACTCTCCCCACATAAGCTTTCTTCTTGAACCAAATTGCTAAATTTCTCGTGGAGTCTTCTCAAGAAAAGCAACCTCCCGAACCCGGCAGTAACATTTATAATCATGTATAATGTATTTGTTGTGTCCTTCTGACGATTTGAAAGTATTTTGTAAAGAATCTAATATATAAGAATATTTCAAATAAAGAGTAGATAGAGCCGTGGGATTTGACGAGTCCCCTGCTATGCAAACGACGCAGTTCGAATCCCAGCCGGGCCTGGGGCCTTACCATGAGCTCTTATTGCCATGATAGTTTCACTCATTTATGAGACAGATGTATGTGACGTGCATACATCTGTCACTATCGCACAACTGAATTATCATTGCAATAAGAGCTCATGGTTGGGCCCCTGTACCAAGATTTTTTGAAAACGTATGTGCTGTGATTTTACACCACGTGTAAGAACACCTGAGGAGACCTGCATATGTCTGAGAATTCAAACACGTATGTATAGTGGCTGAGACGGCGATAGACTCACCATCTGTCACGTTGGCACTTAATCTTGTGTGAAAAGTGTGTGTTGTTATTACAACACCTCTGCCTACACCCGAGGGGAATACAGGCGTGAGCATAGTGTAATAGGGCACGTGGGAGTCAAACTATCATGGTTAGGTAACGCCATAACATACACATAGATAGGCAAGTGATACGAAACACGAAAAGTCAATGACATGTTATGAAAAGCTTAGGTATTTGGACGAACGCCAATGTCAGAATACTCATAGATCTGAATGAATCTCCTGGCCAATTACGAAAACATCACTTTTAAACAAAATAATAATTTCTTCAGAAAAATATCTAGAGACATCTCGGGCCTGCAGACAAAGTAACATTATCCTCTCGCTTCGCGTATAGAAATCTATACATCCCTACTAATATTATAAATGCGACAGTAACTCTGTCTGTCTGTTACGCTTTCCCGCTTAAACCTCTCAACCGATTTTGATGAAATTTGGCACAGACAATCTTTAGACCCTGAGAAAGGACATAGGCTACCTTTTATTTATTAAAAATATTAGGTTTCCGCGACCATAAGGATGAAACTAAATCTACGCGGGTTAAACCGCGGGGCACAGTTAGTGTATATCTATAAAGATAAAATTGAAGTGAGAAAAAAAATATAAGTGTCTGTTTGTAATTCCAAAACAACAGCTTTTTAACAAATGCATATGAAAGTATATACGATACTGATAAAGAAAAACAATTTTTTTTTCTCTGTCTGTTTGTACCGGGTAATCTTCGGAACGACAGGACGGATTTTAACGGGACTTTTACTGGCAGATAGCTAATGTTACAAGGAGTAAGTTATACTACTTTTATTTAAAAAAAACAGTAAAATTCCCCAGGTCCCCCATGAAAGACAGACAGACAGAGTTAATTTTTAAAACTAGTTTGTTTAGTGTCAGTAGCGTATATACTATCATATGCATTTAGTGAAAAGCTGTAATTTTGGAATTACAAACAGACACTCAATTTTATTTATCTGTATAGATGTATAGATATTTGACCTTAGATCGGGTCATAGGTCATTGACAGTGAAGCTCTAGTCAAGCCAACTAGATCTATATAGTTTTATGATAACATTGACTCTTGCCTGTCTGGCAAGCTAGATTATATTAAAATATCGGACGTCACGCGGTTTCACCCGCGTAGTTCCCGTTCCCGTGGAAGTACGGGGATAAAACATAGCCTATATTAATCAGTGATAATGTAGCATTCAAATGGTGAAAGAATCTTCAAGATCGGTCGAGGAGCTTATTCAATGAAATCAAACAAAAAAAACAATTCTTTCCTCTTTATATATATTAGTGTAGATAAAATATAAATAGAAAAATATTTATTCAGTGTAGACCCTGGTAAGGCACTTATGAATGTTGAAAATTAACCACCGCTTCGGAAACTAGCCTTCAGAGTGCCTAGTGCGAGTTTTCTTAAAATCGCCGTCACAAGTGATCGCGTCGACGTAAACGCAGATTAGTATGGGCTCACAATAGTGTCATGTTTAGGCCGACAGAGGCGCTGTTCCGATCCTATACAAATCTGCGCTTACGTGGACGCGGTGACTTGTGACGGCGGCTGTGAACAACTCGCACTAGGCACTCTGAGAAGAACCGGCAAGAAACTCAGCTGGCATCAGATACTTCACTAAGGTTTCTCTTGAACTCGACGATGAGCGTTGGTTTTAATCATAGGAAATTGATACATAATACATCTATATCTATACAGATAAATAAAATTGAAGTGTCTGTTTGTAAATCCAAAACAGTTTTTCACAAAATGCATCTGAAAGTATGCACGCTACTGACACTAAAAAACCAAGTTATATTTTTTTTCTCTGTCTGTCTGTCTGTCTGTTTGTTCCGGGTAATCTCCGAAACGGCTGGACCGATTTTAACAGGACTTCCACTGGCAGGTAGGTGATGTTTCTAGGAGTAACATAGGCTTCTTTAATTTATTAAAAATATTAGGGTTCCGCGACAATAAGGATGAAACTAAATCTACGCGGTGAACCGCAGGGCACAGCTAGTAGAGGATAAGGTTCAATTTGGTATCTTTAAAATCGACACTCGACGACGAGTGCGACGCTGTAAGCTTAGTTGAAATTATTTTAAGATCTAAATGGTCACGTTAATTTGAGGTTTATTCAATTACTAGCTGTGCCCCGCGGTTTCACCCGCGTAGATTTAGTTTCATCCTTATTGTCGCGGAACCCTAATATTTTTAATAAATTAAAGTAGCCTAAGTTACTCCTCGAAACATCCCGTTAAAATCAGTCCAGGCGTTTCAGAGATAACCCGGAACAAACAGACAGACAGACAGAGAATAATTGTAAAACTTGGTTTTTAAGTGTCAGTAGCGTGTATACTTTCATATGCATTTAGTGAAAAGCTGTTATTTTGGAATTACAAACAGACACTTCAATTTTGTTTATCTGTATAGAATTTGGGACATTCAAAAAAAAATTATAAAAAAAATCCCAGAAAAAAGTTGTTCACTTTCAATTATAAAAACAAAACACTCGAAAATTTCATTAGATTAATTAAATATCTTACGCCAGTCAAAACTAACTGTTTTAATTAACATATAAAGCCTTTTAGTTTATCTATAACAATTATCAGAGTCAAATAAAAAAAATTCGCAACATTTTCTCACAACGCGAAACAATAGAAAATCAAAAACAGAAAATCAATTATAGGAAAAATTAATTAATAACAGTTTTTACTCACTCTTTCTGTACGGGAATCTGGGGCCTCGAATGAATGGTGTAACCAAAGGGATCGTATGCACCGACATAATATTAATAAGCGCGAACAATTACTTTTTCCCGCGATATATTAAGAATATTTCTTTCGAGAACGACGTATGCACCCCGCCGTGACAGATAATACGACTGAAGAAAATTCGAATTGACGATCGCGTTCTAAATTCAATATTTATATTTTTTTTCTAGTTGACCATGACTTTTGAGTTTTTATTACAAAATAGCGTTTGGATAACGTTCTGCTATTTTTGAATAACGATACTTTATAGTAATAACGTTATTGATTCTACTTTTAAGTTAATTTAAATTAAATATATCTATACAGATAAATAAAATTGAAGTGTCTGTTTGTAATTCCAAAATAACAGCTTTTCACTAAATGCATTTGAAAGTATACACGCTACTGACACTGAAAACCCAAGTTTTATAATTTTTCTCTATCTGTCTGTTTGTTTGTTCCGGGTAATCTCTGAAACGGCTGGACGGATTTTAACGGGACTTTCACTGGTAGGTAGCTGATGTTTCAAAGAGTAACTTGGGCTACTTTTATTTATTAAAAATATTAGGATTCCGCGACAACAAGGATGAAATCTACGCGGAAATCTAGAGGAAAGATTTGATTGTTTTTTGTTTGTTTGTTTGCATTGAATAGGCTCCGAAACTACTTGACCAATCTTGAAAATTATTTCTGCAATGAGTAGCTACATCATCAGCGAGTAACATAGGCTATACTTTATCCCTGTACTCCCACGGGAACGGGAACTACGCGGGTGAAACCACATGACGTCCGCTAGTGGGTTAAAAATTCTGTCTAAATCAAAGATAAAGAATGTCATTGAGTAAGCGTTTTTTCTTAATCTATGGTCATAATTAAAAACAAATCAATAACGCGAGAAAGAACGAATCATTAATGTTTTTCTTTAAAGTTCATTGCCAAAACGAATTATGCTTATATTTTATTGCTAATCTTATATTATGCAGACATAAATACTTTGAATGAATATAATTCTTAAGATCCATTGATAAAACCTATTCTGTGTCGCGTGCTCAGCTGGCAATGTTAGGTGCTGCAATATGGCGAATCGCGCCAAAACATGGCGCAATGCGTTGTCTATCTGGCACAACGTACATTCTAATTTGTATTTATGCTTTGGTAAAAAGCTCAGGGACCTTACCATGAGCACTGTAGTCAAAGTCAAAGTCAAAAATATCTTTATTCGATTAGACTTTTACAAAGTACTTTCAAATCGTCAGAATGCCATAATTACACAGTATTATACATGCTACCGCCAGGTTCGGAAGGTTGCTTTTACTGAGAACAACCTGGCAAGGAACTCAGTAATTACTCTTTTCAAAAATATTATACAACTAGCTGTGGCTTGCGGTTTCACCCGCGTAGATTTAATTTGATAAGTGTTTTTTTTATAAATAAAAGTAGCCAAAGTTACTCCTTGAAACATCAGCTACCTGCCAGTGAAAGTCCAGTTAAAATCCGTCCAGCCGTTACAGACATTACCCGGAACAAACAGACAGACAGACAGATATTTCAAAACTTGGGTTTTTAGTGTCAGTAACGTGTATACTTTCAAATGCATTTAATGAAAAGCTGTAATTTTGGAATTACAAACAGACACTTCAATTTTATTTATCTGTATGTATGTATATGTATAGAGTATAAATGTATGGATTAAAAAAAAATTGATTTAAAGTTTTAAAAGATCTAAACTATTTGAAATACTAGAATTCTATTGAATAGTAATTCCAACTATCTAACAAAATGGATTGAATAATAAAATATACCCTTGAAGATAATTCAGTATCTAACCTTCGTTGCCTGTTAAAAAATGCATAATAACACAATCGATTTGTTGATTTGTACGTCACTTAACATCTGACGAGCTAGTGCGAGTTTTCCACAGCCGCCGTCACAAGTCACCGCGTCGACGTAAACGCAGATTTGTATAGGATCGGAACAGCGCCTCTGTCGGCCTAAACATGACACTATTGTGAGCCCATACAAATCTGCGTTTACGTCGACGCGATCACTTGTGACGGCGATTTTAAGAAAACTCGCACTAGGGACTCTATTGTGCCTGACTGCCTCGCTGGTCTTGTGATCGCAGACACTGCGGAACATGAGGTCCTGGGTTCGATCCCGGGTCGGGCAGTGTTATTGGGTTTATGTATCTGTAAATTCCCTAATTTTTTTACATTAGACCCTTTTTTTTAATTCTCAGTCTGTTGGTTTGTTCTGCATACTGTTTGAAACGACTGGACCAATTTAAATGGAACTTTAACTGGGATATAGCTGAATTTAAGCTACTTTTATTTTTTTATAAGTTATTTTTCGTTATGTTATAAAGAATCTATACATATATAACTCAAAGATAACTGACTGACTGACATAGTGATCTATCACATATCTAGCACAGACCAAACCACTGGACGGATCGGGCTGAAATTTGGCATGCAGGTACATGTTATGACGTAGGCATCCGGTAAGAAAGGATTTTGATTAATTCTACCCCCAAGGGGATAAAATAGGGGATGAAAGTTTGTATGAAACTAAATTTACGTGGGTTAAACTGCGAGGCACAGTAACCTATACAATATAACGTAACGAATGAATACCGTTGTGTTGATAACTCGTTATCCGTTACTGTTCGCCCTACGTTTCGGAAGTTTATTGCATGTCAGTAGTCTATTACAAACGACCTCCAGATATGATTATATATCACTGTGATGTGCACTACGGTTTATTAATAACTTGATTTTGAATAGGTATTGTGACATAAGCACATTACATACACACATATGCTCAAATTAAAATTCAATATCGTTATTTGACTACACTTTTTACAAAGTACTTTCAAATCGTCAGAATGCCATAATTACACAGTATTATACATGCTACCGCCAGGTTCGGAAGGTTGCTTTTACTGAGAACAACCTGGCAAGAAACTCAGTAATTACTCTTTTCACATATATACATATGCTCAGGTCTGTATTCCCCTCGGGTGTAGGCAGAGGCTTTGTAATAACAACACACACTTTTCACACAAGATTAAGTGCCAACGTGTCAGTGAGTCTATCGCCGTCTCAGCCACTATACATACGTGTTTGAATTACTTCTCAGACATATGCAGGTTTCCTCACGATGTTTTCCTTCACCGTAAAGCTCGTGGTGTGAAATCACTGTTCTTTTCCAAATAGTCTTCGGTTTAAATGTACCCCTATATCTTTTTGTGATACGAATTTCAAAAGAGATAGACATAGTTTTAGTCCTAGTTTCATCTAGTCTTGGTTTAAACCATGTTTTGAATAGGTGATTGAGTAAAGACGGGAAGAACTGCGAGGCGAGTCAGTTGTACCTATGCATACAATGACATATTATTGATTTTTATTCATCCGCGCTGTGACCTACAAAACAATTATATTTAAGTGGGACAGACCAACATTCTGTATTATTATAGCTATATAAAGCGACAGGAAGCTGGCTAGAAGTTGAGTGACGTGTGAAAGGTGACGTGATCCCCCGTTCGGAGCTGGCAAGGGACTGTACCTCTACCTTACGGAAGATCATCGGTACTTGATTCAACCCGATGTGGCTCCATGTTAGTCACAATCAACTTATTAACTCCTTGTCCGTTATGTGCGCCTGGTACTTCGTGTACCATATCATCATCTCCCTGGCCTTATCCCATACATTGTTGGGGTCGGCACTTGATTCAACCCGATGTGGCTCCATGTTAGTCACAATCAACTTATTAACTCCTTGTCCGTTATGTGCGCCTGGTACTTCGTGTACCATATCATCATCTCCCTGGCCTTATCCCATACATTGTTGGGGTCGGCACTTGGTTCAACCCGATGTGGCTCCATGTTAGTCACAATCAACTTATTAACTCCTTGTCCGTTATGTGCGCCTGGTACTTCGTGTACCATATCATCATCTCCCTGGCCTTATCCCATACATTGTTGGGGTCGGCACTTGGTTCAACCCGATGTGGCTCCATGTTAGTCACAATCAGAATAAGGTAGTAAGTGCATTGTTATCAGATGCGACATTGTTCGTTGTTATATCTAGGTCATGTCGTAATGAGGTCATCCTGTTCTGTTGTCTAGTGTACCTACATGTGCCCGGATGATAGCAAATTAAGTGAATCTACGTAAATCTATACAGATAAATACAATTGAAGTGGCTGTTTGTAATTTCAAATGAACAGGTTTTCACTAAATGCATATGAAAGTGTATATGGTGCTCACGTAAAAAACCAATTAAAAAAAAAACTATATCATTTAAATTTTTTTACTAACGGTGCCCCGCGTAGATTTAGTTTCATCCTTATTGTCGCGGAGCCCTAATATATTTAATAAATAAGAGCAGCCTAAGTTACTTCTTGAAACATCAGCTACCGGCCAGTGAAAGTATCGCTTAAATCTGTCCAGCCGTTTCAGGGATTACCCGGAACAAACAGACAGACAGAGAAATTTTTTATTACTTGGGTTTTTAGTGTCAGTAGCGTGTATACTTTCATACAAACAGACACTTCAATTTTATTTATCCGTATAGATGTATAGATAGATAGATAAAGATGAATAGATATACTCAGATAATTTAAGATTTTCGTATTAAGTTACGGAACAAATCTTCCCCTTTCAAATAGGCCTAGATCACTTCTAAATCTTATATTTATACTGTGTCTGTACCCAAGTACATACCACCTTAGATCGTGTGAACCAGGGGCGGGAGGCTAGCCACTAAACAACAATTTGGTACAATTTGATCATATCCTGACGTAAGTCAATGAACTGGCACGTGGTTTAGCCACGCATGCGCGTTATTAGATCCTCTCTGATCCTTCTAATGCCTGTATAGTTCAGGGATAATGTGGACTGAATTATCAAATCAATCAGAATCATTATTACAGGGGCCTTGCTCTTATTGCCATGATAGTTTCACTCATTTATGAGACATGTATGAGACGTGTATACATCTGTCACTGTCACACAACTGAATTATCATTGCAATAAGAGCTCTTCTGTGATATATCTCATAGAAGAGCAAAAAACAAAAAAAAATAACTTACAGCGTATTATTATTATTTAAAACTAGGTGTGCCCCGCGGTTTCACCCGCGTAGATTTGGTTTCATGCTGTTTTTTTTAAATAAAATTAGTCTAAAATGCTCCTTGAAACTTCAGCTATCTGCCAGTGAAAGTCCCGTTAAAATCCATCCAGCCATTTTAAGCGTGATGCCGTGACCAAGGGAAATGGGGATTCATTTTTATATATAAGATTAATTATGACCTTGGATGTTATCTATCTATACATCTATATCTATACAGATAAATAAAATTGAAGTGTCTGTTTGTAATTCCAAAATAGCAGCTTTTCACTAAATACATATGAAAGTATACACGTTACTGACACTAAAAAACCAAGTTTTAAATTTTTTCTCTGTCTGTCTGTTTGTTCCGAGTAATCTCCAAAACGGCTAGACCGATTTCAACGAGACTTTCACTAGCAGAAACCGCGGAAGCTAGTTTTAGAAATAAAACGTTTATTATTGTAGACATTTCCATATACGATATTTACCTATCATCGTTTCTCTAATTCCAAATATCTTTATTTAATTAGACTTTATACAAAGCACTTTCAAATCGTCAGAACGCCATAATTACACAGTATTATACATGCTACCGCCCGGTTCGGAAGGTTGCTTTTACTGAGAACAACCTGGCAAGAAACTCAGTAATTACTCTTTACAAAAAATAATTTTACAATTTCGAGTAACACAAGATTAATCATAAAAAATATATATAAATAAGCCCATGGACACAGGGGCCCAACCATGAGCTCTTATTGCAATGTTAATTCAGTTGTACGACAGTGACAGATGTATACACGTCACATACATCTGTCTCATAAATGAGTGAAACTATCATGGCAATAAGAGCTCGTGGTAAGGCACCAGGCCCTGGTAAGGCACTTATGAACGTCGACTTGACCACTGGTTCGGAAACTAGCCTTCTGAGAACAACCGGCGAGAAACTCAGCTGGCTTCATGTATTTCATATGCTCACGTCTGTATTCCCCGAAGAGGTAGGCAGAGGTGTTGTAATAACAACACACACTCACACAGCTCATGGTAAGGCCCCAGTTCCCGTGCACAAAAGTATAAAGAATTTAAGTAGGTACTACGTATAATTCTGTGGCTTGGTTAACGAATGTTTTCCATGTGATAGAAGTCGCAGACATAAGCTAGTATGCCAAGGGATTACGAGTGACACCTTACCTTAATATGTAATCCGTTTTAAAAGTCTGAGTTTAAAGTAATCCCATTTGTTTAAATGGGTTACGTAAATTTCTTTCTACTTATCTAAGTCTTAGAGAAAAGGCCTTGTATCTTATGTTTTTAACAGGTTTATAGCCAACTTCAAAATAGGAGGTTAGGGGGCGTCCATAAATTACGTGAGAGGGAGGGTCTCGACAAATATCACGCAATTTTTGTTCTGATTGAAACAAAAAAAAATTAAACTATTTTGGTCCATTCAATCCAAATTTTATATTACATTTATTGATTACTAGTCTTAACTAGTCGTAAATAAAAGCACGAAGCAAATTGTATTTTTTCTTTCTACAATTACAACCCAACGGGTTTACGTCAAAAACCCACATTCGGTTAAAAATCTCACGTGAGATTGGGGGATGGGGGAGGGGGTTGAACAGAAACTCACGACGTCTCACCGACGGGGGAGGGAGGGACAGAAAATTTAAAAAACCACCTCATGTAATTTATGAACGCCCCCTTATAATTTCGATTGGATGTTGTTGTTTTGGTTACTTCAGATTTTGACTGACCGATTTCGATGATTCTATTTTTATTTGAAAGTTGATGCGTCCGAAATAGTCCCATTTTAATTTGGTTCAGGGGCCCAACCCTAATATTTTTAATAAATAAAAGTAGCCAAGTTACTTCTTGAAACATACGCTACCTGCCAGTAAAAGTTCCCGTTAAAATCGGTCCAGCCGTTTCAGAGATTACCCGGAACAAACAGACAGACAGAGAAAAATTTTAAAACTTGGTTTTTGAGTGTCTGTAGCGTGTATACTTTCATATACATTTAGTGAAAAGCTGTTATTTTGGAATTACAAACAGACACTTCAATTTTATTTATCTGTATAGATTTCTTGACAGAAAAACCCAATATCTGTTAATGACCCGACCCGGGAATCGAACCCGGGACCTCGTGATCTGCAGACGAATCACTAGACCAACGAGGCAGTTATATTATATTTTTTCTTTACAGTTTTATTTTGCATATTCGTAATAGCAGCCTTAAGTAACAAATAATAGATTCAGGTCATCTAGGCTGCTCAATGCGGTGCCCTACATTCGGTTGCCATGACAACGCGGCCATGTTGCCGTTACCATGGCAACCACGCATGCGCACCAAATGATAGATAAGGTGTGGTATGATAAGAGATTGGAAGTCATTTTCCGGGGCCGTAAATATGATAAAACACTAGCAGACGTCATGCGGTTCGCCCGCGTAGTTCCCGTGGGAGTACGGGGATAAAATAGCCTATATTAATCAGTGATAATGTAGCATTCAAATGGTGAAAGAATTTTTTAAATCGGTCCAGTAATATTTGAGCCAATTCGTTACAAACATACTTACATACGAATCTTTCCTCTTTATAATCTATACATCTATATACATACGTACATACAGATAAATAAAATTGAAGTGTCTGTTTGTAAATGCAAAATAACAGCTTTTCACTAAATGCATATGAAAGTATACGCGCTACTGACACTAAAAAACCAAGTTTAAAAAAATTTCTCTGTCTGTCTGTCTGTTTGTTCCGGGTAATCTCTTTCTTCACTGACGGATAGCTAATGTTAGTGTTAATGTTATATTTTTAAAAAACATTAGGGATCCGCGGGCATTCATGAAATTAAAATCTACGCGGGTGAAACCGCGGGGCACAGCTAGTATTAGTATAAAAGAGTTCGTGGCACAGTTGCTACATACTCGTACATATGCTCACGCCTGTATTCCCCTCGGTAGGCAGAGCTGTTGTAATAACAACATAGATGGTGAGTCCATCGCCGTCTCAGCCACTATACATACGTGTTTGAATTACTTCTCAGACATATGTAGGTTTCCTCACGATGTTTTCCTTCACCGTAAAGCTATGTGTGAATTCACTGTACATACGTTTTTAGACTCATTGGTACAGGCCCCGCTGGGATCCGTGTTAGTATTTTTTTTTAGAATATAGGGCAAATTTAACTGTAAACAATAGAATATACAAGGTGTCGGAGAAAAAGGAACAGTTGTCTTCTAGAAGTTGTAGGGTTTTATGAATATATCACTATGTTGAAGTCGTAAAATATCTAGCTCCAACGATGACGTAGTTATAGGCTATGGTTGCTAAGGGCCGAAGAGCTCGCGGCCTTAAGCGATTGAATGAACGCGCGGCCGCGTTTACCTACATTACGTACGCGGTAATTAAACTTTTTAAATTAAGGGGAATGTTAATGGTTTCTAAAAATGGTTTTATGGGATTATTTCAGGATTTATTAGTGGGAGAAAACAAATAAAAACGTAGTTAGATTTCACGTGAATAACTCTACGTTACAGTTGATTTTCATGCGAAAATAAGGTCTTGATATGGTCAACTTTGAACGTCAATTACTCGAAAACGGAAGAAGATATTTTTATCATAATAATTTTATTTGCTTCCTAAAATTATACCCTATCACATATTTTAACAACTGTCCTATTTTCCCCGACATCCTGTATAATAATTAATTTTAACTCACCATAATACGCCATATTGCTGACTAAGTGTCCGTTGATCATCTTCATACAGTCTCACACAATCATTCGACAGATAATAAGTTCTATAACATGATTTTCACTTGTCACACTACACAGATGATAATTACGAAATATAAGTAAATATTATTGAAGCGTACCTTTTATTATATAAAAACTAGCTTATATGCAGATAAACGTATACTCGGGCTAGACCGAGCCGAGTTTCGACCGTAACTTAGGCCCCTGTCGTTACTCGAGTGAGGACTCGAGTGCCTAGTGCGAGTTTTCTTAAAATCGCCGTCACAAGTGATCGCGTCGACGTAAACGCAGATTAGTATGGGCTCACAATAGTGTCATGTTTAGGCCGACAGAGGCGCTGTTCCGATCCTATACAAATCTGCGTTTACGTCGACGCGGTGACTTGTGACGGCGGCAGTGAAAAACTCGCATTAGGCTCTCCGAAGGCCTAAACGCAGATTTGTATAGGATCGAAAAATCTCCTCACTTTTCAGCGATATCGGTTCTGGTATTCTTGAGATATAAATAGTGTAAGTAACATGACTTTATTTCATTAAGATTTGTACCGAACATACATAGCCTATGATAAGATAAACCTCACCCCGGCTTCGCTCACCATAATGGAATTAAAACTCTGCACAAGTAGCTCCTGGCAATGACATGGTATGCAAACATGATATGTAAATCATTTGGTATTGTATTTACTTTTTTAATCATTATTTTTCACACATACATGCTGATACAATTTTCACTATTGTGAATAATTTTTGATGTTTTTATTGTAATTATTATTATTTACTGTGTAATTAAATGTACATGATGCCAGCTGAGTTTCTTGCCGGTTGTTCTCAGAAGGCTAGTTTCCGAACCGGCGGTAAATTCCTCGACATTCATAAGTGCCTTACCAGGGTCTAAACTGAATAAATAAAATTTTCATTTTCATAATAACAGATAAATACAATTGAAGTGTCTGTTTGTAATTACAAAATAGCAGTTTTTCACATAATGTATATGAAATTATACATTGTACAGACAATAAAAATTATTTTTAAAAAAATTCTCCGCCTGTCTGTCTTTCCGTCCGTCTGTCTGTCTGTCTGTTTGTTCCGGGTAATCTCTGAGACAGCTCGACCGATTTTAACGGGACTTTCACTGACAGATAGCTGATGATACAAGGTGTAACTTAGGCTACTTTGATTTTAAAAAATACATTAGGGTTCCGCGGGTATCCTATGAAATTAAATCAACGCGGATGAAACTGCGGGCACAGTCTATACCAATTTTATAGATAGAAAATCTTGTATGCAAGTATGTTTGTAACGAATTGTCTCAAAAACTACTGGACCGATGTTTTTAATTCTTTCACCATTAGAATGCTACATTATCACTGATTAACATAGGCTATATTTTATCCCCGTACTCCCACGGGAACGGGAACTACGCGGGTGAAACCGCGTGACGTCCGCTACATAAATATAAAATACAATGCTGCCAGCCTTCTTGGCACGATCCCGAGAGACACCGACTTGGGACAAGTTTTCTACCTTTAATTAGTTTTAACTACTGTTCCTTGTATATATAATTAAATTCAAATGTTTAATTAAATAACAAATTATACTGTGTGTAAATGTTTTGCTGAAATTAAAACGATTTTCGCCCGTTTCATATTTAACAACGTTACGGTTCCGGTTATGTCCGTAATAATGCATGTCCGGATTTGTAAGACTTCCGGACAGACGGACCGACACCGTTGCTTTAAACCTTTTATGTGAATGGTTATTTTAATAACATCCAATTAAGTTTT
The DNA here is from genome assembly GCA_964035505.1 of Watsonalla cultraria. Lineage (NCBI taxonomy): Eukaryota > Metazoa > Arthropoda > Insecta > Lepidoptera > Drepanidae > Watsonalla > Watsonalla cultraria. Next base: position 947,116 of record OZ037741.1, on the reverse strand, counting down.
ATTTGCATATTACACCTATTTTACCTGTCGACAACAAACCCTATCCTATATACAGATAAATAAAATTGAAGTGTCTGTTTGTAATTCCAAAATAACTGCTTTTCACTAAATGCATATGAAAGTATACACGCTACTGACACTAAAAAACCAAGCGTTAAAATTTTTCTCTGTCTGTCTGTTTGTTCCGGGTAATCTCTGAAACGGCTGGACCGATTTTAACGGAACTTTACTGGTAGCTGATGTTTCAAGGAGTAACTTAGGCTAATTTTATTTATTAAACATTAAGGGATCCGCGACAATAAGGATAAAACTAAATCTACGCGAGTGAAACCGTGGGGTACAGCTGGCAATAAATATAATAAGCACTTATTAAAATGTTTATCGATAAAATTCAAGTGGATATCGATACCTTGACCTCAGATTTGGCATCGCGCGCATCACTAGTGGCGCAAGAGTGTCGCAAGCCAAGGTTCCGCCGTGTTTACTATTACAATTGGTATACAACCGACTATTTATCGGTCACGGCTTGTGGTCGTCGGAGTTTGATAGAAAAACTAGCCTTTCTTAAACTCAAACTCAAATATATCTTTATTCGATTAGTCATTATACAAAGTACTTTCAAATCGTCAGAATGCCACAATTACACAGTATTACATGCTACCGCCAGGTTCGGAAGGTTGCTTTTACTGAGAACAACCTGGCAAGGAACTCAGTAATTACTCTTTACAAAAGTATTATACAGTTTTAAAAATACAGAATAAAGCGCGCGTTATAGCTAGCGGACGTCATGCGGTTTCACCCGCGTAGTTCCCATTCCCGTGGGAGTACGGGGATAAAATATAGCCTATATTAATCAGTGATAATGTAGCATTCAAATGGTGAAAGAATTTTTTAAATCGGTCTGCCCTGCGGTTTCTGCGGTCCCGCGGAACCCTAATGTTTTTTTAAAAATAAAAGTAGCCTATTTTACTCCTTGAAGCAGTAGCTATCTGCCAGTGAAGTCCCGTTTAAATCGGCCCAGTCGTTTCGGAGATTATCCGGAACAAACAGACAGAGAAAAAATTTTAAACTTGGTTTTTCTTTGTCAGTACCGTGTATACTTTCATATGCATTTAGTGAAAAGCTGTTATTTTGGAATTACAAATAGACATTTCAATTTTATTTATCTGTATAGATATATAGATTTACATTTGATATATGTACTTAGCCAGATTGTGACTTAGTTCTAGCAGTCAAAACAGTGGTTCAATCTATACAAATGAATAAAATTGAAGTGTCTGTTTGTAATTCCAAAATAACAGCTTTTCACTAAATGCATATGAAAGTATACACGCTACTGACACAAAAAAACCAAGATTTAAATTTTTTCTCTGTGTGTCTGTCTGTTAGTTCCGGATAATTGGACGGATTTCAACGGGACTTTCACTGACAGGTAGCTGATGATTCAAGGAGTAACTTAGGCTACTTTTATTTATTGAAAATATTAGGGTTCCGCGCCATGAAAAATGCTACAAAATCTACGCGAGTGAAACCGCGGGGCACAGCTAGTAAATAATATGTCGTTTCGATCATGTTTCTTCATAGCAAGCGAGTCAAGGATCAAATACAAGTAGGTATTGCGCAATTACTTATTGTCCAATAAGTATTGTTGGAATTTCAATAGTGGCCATAGACACGAGACTGATACTTTGTACTTTTTAGGGATCGGTACCTACCATAAATAAAAAAAAAACAAATCTATACAGATAAATAAAATTGAAGTGTCTGTTTGTAATTCCAAAATAACAGCTTTTCACTAAATGCATATGAAAGTATACACGGTACTGACACTGAAAAACCAAGTTTTAAAATTTTCTCTGTCTGTCTGTTTGTTCCGGGTAATCTCTGAAACGGCTGGACCGATTTTAACGGGACTTTCACTGCCAGGTAGTGAAAAGCAGACACTTAAATTTTATTTAATTATTTACAAAACCAGTCTTGAAATTCTTTCAGCGATGGATAGCTACATCATCAGCGAGTAACATGGGCTATATTTTATCCCCGTACTCCCACGGGAACGGGAACTACGCGGGTGAAACCGCGTGACGTCCGCTGGTATTCCGTGAAACTTTGGGTCTTAAACCACGGTGGCGGAAGCAAATCTTTAAGTAAATGTCTTATTTGAGAAACAAGAGGATAATAACCTGACGTTTGTCGAAATATCGCCGTAAAAATAGCCTACAGTTTAAAATAACAATAGTACTCACGCTGGTTATAACATGAGTGATGTGAACTGTGAATGAGACTGGTGAAAAGGAAAGAACGATAGTTTAGTTTTTACTAGCCGTGCCCCGCGGTTTCACCCGCGTAGATTTAGTTTCATTCTTATTGTCGCAGAACCCTAATATTCTTAATAAATAAAAGAAGTCATAGTTACTCCTTGAAACGTAAGCTACCTACCAGTGAAAGTCCCGTTAAAATCCTTCCAGCCGTTTCAGAGATTACCCAGAACAAACAGACAGACAGACAGACAGACAGACAGATAGACAGACAGACAGAGAAAAAATTTAAAACTTGTTTTTTTAGTGTCAATAGCGTGTACACTTTCATATGCATTTAATGAAAAGCTGTTATTTTGAAATTACAAACAGACACTTCAATTTTACTTCACTAGTATGTATGTATGTATGTAACCGACTCCTTTGACTGCGATTTGGACCCTATAAACGGATTTCATTCAAACTTTATAGATTTATCGAGGACGAAATGACAATACACTCATTTAATAACATTATTACATTATTCAATTTAACTACAGAGTAGAAAATAATCATGGCTACAAAGATGGCGCTACTCGCTAACAATTGCACAGTTTGAGTACAAATACACGAGAACCTAAATCGCACAATAAGAGTTTTCAAGCGCATTGCAGTATATATACAAGTGCCGGTGTTCCCCAGACATGACACCCGCCTCCATGGAACATCTTGTCTTTGCTGGGGATGACACTGATCATGAGCTCTCCACACAGTATATATACAAGTGTCCAACTAGAACAGTTGGAGCCGGTGTTCCCCAGACATGATACCCGCCTCAATGGAAGATCTTGTCTTTGCTGGGGATGACACTGATCACTCGCTCTCCACACAGTATATATACAAGTGTCCAACTAGAACAGTTGGAGCCGGCGTTCCCCAGACATGACACCCGCCTCAATGGGAGATCTTGTCTTTGCTGGGGATGACACTGATCACTCGCTCTCCACACAGTATATATACAAGTGTCCAACTACAACAGTTGGAGCCGGTGTTCCCCAGACATGACACCCGCCTCAATGGAAGATCTTGTCTTTGCTGGGGATGACACTGATCACTCGCTCTCAACACAGTATATATACAAGTGTCCAACTAGAACAGTTGGAGCCGGTGTTCCCCAGACATGACACCCGCCTCAATGGGAGATCTTGTCTTTGCTGGGGATGACACTGATCACTCGCTCTCCACACAGTATATATACAAGTGTCCAACTAGAACAGTTGGAGCCGGTGTTCCCCAGACATGACACCCGCCTCAATGGGAGATCTTGTCTTTGCTGGGGATGACACTGATATTGTGATATTACTTTGCCTAGTTTTGTAGGTCAAACTGTATTTTCTATGGCAGAGGTTCACGTGCTCTCCGAGGCATGATAAATAGGTTAAATATCAATAAGTGAATGAATACACAAATCACTGATGTAGCCAATTTAACGTACAAATGACTAGCGGACGTCATGCGGTTTCACCCGCGTAGTTCCCGTTCACGTGGGAGTACGGGGATAAAATATAGCCTATATTAATCAGTGATAATGTAGCATTCAAATTTGAGCCGTTTGATGGGCAGAGCTAGTATGTATTCAATATTCAATCTTATCTACGTTAATATTATAAAGAGGAAAGATTTGTTTGTTTGTTTGCATTGAATAGGCTCCGAAACTACTTGACCGATCTTGAAAACTCTTTCAGCAATATATAGCTACATCATCAGCGAGTAACATAGGCTATATTTTATCTCCGTACTCCCACGGGAACGGGAACTACGCGGGTGAAACCGCGTGATGTCCACTAGTCTTTTAACTAAAATGACATAGTTTGCGCAATGGTTCAAGAATCGCGGTCAAGTACGAACGATATAATGTTTTTAGATTATATTTTTTTGTAAAAAAAATAAAAAACGTATTTTTTTTGTTTTTTAACATTGCATAGTGTTCTTGACACCTTTTTATATTGCTAAATAAGTAGCTATTAAGAACTAAATGTGCAATTATACTTTTTTGAGTTAAAAATGTTTTCTTACGAATATTTTGCGAATTTATTTATTATGTTATAATAAAAGATCAAAATCACATCTATATTTATTCTTTTTGAAAAATTATGTTTTTATCTTGTTAGTTAAATCTTTTTTTTAATCTATTTAAATTTAAAATTCTATTATTTTTTTAGTTTTTTTTGGGTCTTATTCATTATTATAATGAACAAGGATTATAATTCAGATTAAGGATATGGCTAAGGGAGTGAATACAGATATGACGGTTGATAGAGAGGAATGGAAGAGAAGAACACATTGCGCCGACCACAAATAACATGGATAAGGACAGGAGGATTATGATGATATGGCTAAGGGAGTGAATACAGATATGACGGCTGATAGAGAGGAATGGAAGAGAAGAACACATTGCGCCGACCACAAATAACATGGGATAAGGACAGGAGGATTATGATGATATGGCTAAGGGAGTGAATACAGATATGACGGCTGATAGAGAGGAATGGAAGAGAAGAACACATTGCGCCGACCACAAATAACATGGGATAAGGACAGGAGGATTATGATGATATGGCTAAGGGAGTGAATACAGATATGACGGCTGATAGAGAGGAATGGAAGAGAAGAACACATTGCGCCGACCACAAATAACATGGGATAAGGACAGGAGGATTATGATGATATGGCTAAGGGAGTGAATACAGATATGACGGCTGATAGAGAGGAATGGAAGAGAAGAACACATTGCGCCGACCACAAATAACATGAGATAAGGACAGGAGGATTATGATGATATGGCTAAGGGAGTGAATACAGATATGACGGCTGATAGAGAGGAATGGAAGAACAGAACACATTGCGCCGACCACAAATAACATGGGATAAGGGCAAGAAACATTACTGAAACTTTACCTGTCGCGTTGCCACATGAAAATATATTTAAAACTACTGTTATTCTAATGAATCAATCGTGGCTCGCGGTCTAAACAAATAGCTATTATGGTGTTCACGCTGATTTTTCCAGTACTCAAGGTTAGACATGTCTTTAAGTTGATATTGTTACCGATTTGACAGACTGAAAATGTTTTTTTTAAATCGCCGTCACAAGTGATCGCGTCGACGTAAACGCAGATTTGTATGGGCTCACAATAGTGTCGTGTTTAGGCCGACAGAGGCGCTGTTCCGATCCTATACAAATCTGCGTTTACGTCGACGCGGTGACTTGTGACGGCGGCAGTGGAAAACTCGCACTAGGCACTCTGATACTGTTTGAGAGTGACTACGCATTTAAAATAGGGCCTCCTTTTTTATAGTCAGTTAAAAGTTGTGTCAAATTGACAAATGTTAGGACTAGTATTTTATTTGAATCATTTCATTGATTTTATTAAAAAAACAATGAATATATCATAAAAAAAACTGTATGGTTTTGTTAAAAAAAAAACAATATATATTATTTTTTGTACCTTGATAATTGATTTTTTTAAGGGTGTTTTATACCCACTTTAATTGTATTCTCGGTGTATTAATGGTGTAGAATAAAGATTAAATAAATAAATAAAATGTCGCAAATTATTAAAAAAAAAATTTGTGTTTGTTTACTTTTTTTACAACTGTAAAAAGATAAAATGTATGTAAAAAAAATCTATCATCATTCAAGAATTATAAGCTAATATTTACATTTATTTAAACGTATATATAAAAGCCACGAAAGAGCGAAGCCGGGAACGGGTCAACTAGTAAAAAAAAACAAAAAACCCATGACAATTAATGTTACAAAAAAAAATCATTTGTATTTTTTTAACAAATGTTTTTTTTACAAAGACTCTACGCCTACTGAACGAAAAAACTGTATTAAATCAAAAACCTTGGTACTAGCTTCCTAATTATTATATCTTTACCAAAAAACGAATGAAAATATCCAATTCCCAGTCTGTAAACACTTTGATAATATTTCGTAACAGGTCACTGCACTAAACACAATATAAAACGAGAATATAACACGCCCACGATTCTAAATTTACTATTTTTTTCGCGCTTTTTCCGAAAGCGACAACAATCCGCTTCGCCGTCCACTTTGTCACTGATAGATCGACGCACACCGCGCGGGACTCCCATCTTATTGATTACACGACTATATTTAAAAAGCACGTTGTAGCTCTTAACGTCGACTATTTCGATGCCTCTTGTATTTCGCCGGGTTTTAGCTGAGAGGTAATCCGGCGAAGTTGAGAGGTCGTGTTTTTAAGCCGTTTTTGGTGTTTTCAGGTTAGTTTTTCATTCGGATGGGTTTGTTGGTCAGTCACGAGTTAATTTTAGAGGCATAGAGACGAAAGAGACTATGTATTGGTTATTTTTAACTGGCTTTTCGTCTAGGTAGCCAAATGGGAAAATGTCACGGAGGATTCGGTCTTTTTGCATTTGGGAGTTAGTTTTGTATCTATTTTAATTAGATAAATAGTTGCGACGGTTATAGATTAACTACTAATGCAGTGTTTTGCCGTCTGTTTGTCTGTTGCTTCGCTGTTATAGGGTTTCATTGACATTTTAATAGACACGAGATAACATAGATATTGATATTATAAAAAAATCTGATCACAAAAAAAAAAATTTTTTTACAAAAATAATAAAAAGTCACAAGTCAAAAAAATATAAAAATAAATATGCGTAGAAATAATTTTATTTGATGTAGGTGCCTGACACCGAGTTTGATTTAAATACACATAGGTTAATATATTTTTTTTTTTGAGCCGAGGTCGTCATTTCTGAATGTTTTTCAGAAAGTGTACAACAGAGATGAATCTCAAAAAAAATTAAAGATACGACTGAACGTCGTTAAAAAGCGATTATTGATTTAATTTATAAAATAAATAAATATGCCCACGCCATCCCAGAAAGGTTCCGGAAGGGGTAGGCAGAGGTGTTGTAATAACAACACACACTTTCCACACAAGATGATTAAGTGCCAACGTGACAGTGAGTCCATCGCCGTCTCAGCCACTATACATACGTGTTTGAATTACTTCTCAGACATATGCAGGTTTCCTCACGATGTTTTCCTTCACCGTAAAGCACGTGGTATGATCACTGCACATACGTTTTTAGAAAAACTCATTGGTACAGGCTCCGGGATCAGAACTTGCGTCACATGCGTAGCAGGCGACTGCTCAAACCTGCTTTTAATTTAATCAAAGCAATAACAATTATTAAGGATAATATTCAAAGGGTTGCTATAGTGATATGTAAGCCATACAAGTGTTTCAATTCACCTTTGAAGTAAAAAATAAATATCCACCCGTTTTTTGAGAAAAAGGGTTTTTGAGAGACGTGATCAAAGTGACTCTATAAGGTTTCCTTTTATTGACTTTACCCCTTTAAAAATAACAATATAAAATTCATTATTTTGTATCTTTTGAAGTACCCCTTAATATTAAGAATATAATATATTTCTTCATGCCTAAGTATTTATTTTCTTTCTATTGTTTGTAAATTTAATAAAAAATCTTTGAAACGCGATGAATTCGTGAAACCAATCAATCGCAAGGGATTTTTTAATTGATTTTAGCCACCGTTGCAAAAAGTTTGTATTATAATTTTGACGTGTTTAAAGCCGTGGTGGCCTTAGGGTTTGAGTTCGAATCCCAGCGGGGCCTGTACCAATGAGTTTTTCTAAAAACTTATGTGCAGTGATTTCACACCACGTGCTTTACGGTGAAGGAAAACATCGTGAGGAAACCTGCATATGTCTGAGAAGTAATTCAAACACGTATTTATAGTGGCTGAGACGGCGATGGACTCACCATCTGTCACGTTGGTGCTTAATCATCTTGTGTGAAAAGTGTGTGTTGTTATTACAACACCTCTGCCTACACTCGAGGAGAGTACAGACGTGAGCATATGAAATACATGAAGCCAGCTGAGTTTCCTGCCGGTTGTTCTCAGAAGGCTAGTTTCCGAACCAGTGGTCAAGTCGACGTTCATAAGTGCCTTACCAGGGCCTGAAGTGAATAAACTCATTGTAATTTCTAAGCAGTAAGTATTATTCGGTACAGACGGACGTAGCAATGGTTTTTGCCTGTTGTTACAATTATTTAACACACCTCGTTCAAGGGCAATTGACAAACACGTTGCGTAAGTGAAACAGACGTACAGCGAATGGAAGAGACTTGGACACTGAGCGGAGTTTTGAGTTGTTAATGAGCGTATTTGAATAAAAACTTAATTATATATAAAAGGAATAAGTATTAGTACAAGGCACAGTACTTAAAACTAGTTGAAAACTTGTCCCTCACGGTGTCTCTCGGGATCGTGCCAAGAAGGCTGGCAGCATTGCCACGTTGAATAGCAATGCTGATTCTCTGAGCGAGGTAACCCCACCCCTTTTGGCACGAGAGGCTTCTACCAGACGACATATTTGAACACTTGATGAGTATCCGGACCCCAAGGCCCTAGAGTTTCAACCGCAAACTCGGAAAATATGTATCCTTGACTAATGCGAGCATATATCCGGCGATTGAGGTGACACTCCTGCTGAGCGGCAGCAGCACCGGCCGCCACAGCAGCCGAGATGTGGCAAAAAACAAATATGTTTACATACATATGCTCACGCCTGTATTCCCCTCGGGTGTAGGCAGAAGTGTTGTAATATCAACACACGCTTTTCACACAAGATGATTAAGTGCCAACGTGACAGATGGTGAGTCTATCGCCGTCTCAGCCACTATACATACGTGTTTGAATTACTTCTCAGACATATGCACGTGGTGTGAAATCACTGCACATAAGTTTTTAGAAAAACTCATTGGTGCAGGATTAGAACTTGCGTCACTTGCCTAGCAGGCCACTGTTCAAACCCCAAAGCCACAACGGCTCTTAAATTAGTAAACAAACGTTATAATTCCTCAAACAGGGCAGGGATTTCATTGTTAGCTGTGAATTTTTAACGTGACCACAACCAGTTTGAGCAAGCGGGTTACTCTCGTTAATATATAATTACAGGGTATTTTTGTGGCCTTAGGAAATTGTTAAACTCAGTAATATTTAGCAAAACATGTTGCCAGCTTTAAATATTAGCAATTGATGTGATTTTTAATCGCTCTTTTTTCAATTGGGCATTTCTATGTAATGAAATGTACATGATGCCAGCTGAGTTCCTTGCCGGTTGTTCTCAGAAGGCTAGTTTCCGAACCGGTGGTCAATTCTTCTCATAAGTGCTTTACCAGGGCCTAAACTGAATAAATCATTTTCATTTTTTCATTTTCCTGTTGTAATTTCCCAATAGCACCTTAGATTAGTGTCCCCCCCCCTATTACATGGGACTTAAATATATCTGGCAAAATAGGCTGACGCGTAACTATAAGTATAGGTACGTCACCCATCCAACTACTAGCTTGGATTAAGGTTGGTAAGCTTCACCCAATAGCCAGGGTCTAAGAATTTGGCTATAATATCCCCTACTTGTCGTAAGAGGCAGCTAAAAGGGGCCGGAGGACCTACTGCCGCTGAGATCTCGCGCTGCCTTGCACAGCGAGGTCTCCAGGGGCGGCGATACAGCTGACCCGGGGATGTGCCCCGGCAAAGTGTGAGGGGACACCGGTGCGATCTATCAGAGTACAAGGAGTCCCGCCTGAGCACTGAGGATAGCCACCGGGGGGTTTTAGAGTGCGGTAAAAATCCCACATACCACTCCAAGGGCGGTCGGGGACCTTTTGAAGGTTTCCCCCTAACCAATTATAAAAAAAAAGACTACTTCGCTAATCGAAGAATAAGCGCAATACCAGCTGTGACACGAGCTACTCATTTTATTTTCATTGTTATAAATGAATACCTGAGTGCCAAGTGCGAGTTTTCTTAATACCGCCGTCACAAGTGATCGCGTCGACATAAGCGCAGATTTGTATGGGCTCACAATAGTGTCATGTTTAGGCCGACAGAGGCGCTGTTCCGATCCTATACAAATCTGCGTTTACATCGACGCGGTGACTTGTGACGGCGGCAGTGAAAAACTCGCACTAGGCACTGCACTATCCAGTAAGTTTATATCTTGTATAGTATTGTGTCGCTAACAGCGCGGTACAGCGCAGTAGTAACTGTGTCAAGTTTGTTTAGAACAGGTGGACTCTTGTTAAGGCAAAGCGAATAGTACGGCTATTATGTTGATGGGTGATCGGTCATCTCCCTGGCCTTATCCCATACATTGTTGGGGTCGGCACTTGATTCAACCCGATGTGGCTCCATGTTAGTCACAATCAACTTATTTACTCCTTGTCCGTTATGTGCGCCTGGTACTTCGTGTACCATATCATCATCTCCCTGGCCTTATCCCATATCCCGATGTAGCTGCCTACCCCTTCGGGGAATACAGACGTGAGCATATTCACGTATGTATAACCTTGCATATCGAAACTAACAGATCATAAAATCACATTGCATCGTGTCTACACAGTACACATTATAACTGAGTGGGAAGTCACGAATCATACATTATCATCTACCATACACAATAACGTCATACAATCAACCTCATACACAATAACGTACGTACATCTACAGACATAATAGCGATTTGAATCACAATGTAAAATAGTTTAGATAATTTGTTGACACGTAGCGCCATCTCTCGGCCGCCCGGTGGAACCTTTTAAACGTTAGTGCAGTGGAAGTTAGGATCGCAGGAACACGTAATTTTGTTAATTAAATCTATACAGATAAATAAAATTGAAGTGTCTGTTTGTAACTGCAAAATAACAGTTTTTCACTAAATGCATATGAAAGTATACACGGTACTGACACAGAAAAACCAATTTTTAAAAATTTTCTCTGTCTGTTCCGGGTAATCTCCGAAACGGCTGGACGGATTTTGACGGGACTTTCACTGACGGATAGCTATTGTTACAAGGAGTAACTTAGGCTACTTAGATTTTTTACTCCTTGAAACATCAGCTACCTGCCAGTGAAAGTCTCGTTAAAATTTGTCCAGCCGTTTCAGAGATTACCCGGAACAAACAGACAGAAAGACAGAAAGACAGACAGACAGACAGAGAAAAATGTTTAAACTTGTTTTTTTAGTCTCAGTAGCGTGTATACTTTCATATGCATTTAGTGAAAAGCTGTTATTTTGGAATTTAAAACAGACACTTCAATTTTATTTATCTGTATAGATAGATAAGTATTTGATACTTATGGTAAAATACCTTTTAGCTGGTCTGATGTGTCTGCTCTCATGATATCAGTGAGATAATGCTCTAGAGAGCGCATGTTGTCCAACCCACTCCGGTCCTGAAACAAAATAAATACATTTTCAGGACATGTTCAATACTGTACACAAAAGAATCATGGTGGCTGTGCCTGCTACGGATCTTCAAATCCCAGCAGGGCCTGTACCAATGAGTTTTTCTAAAACTTATGTACAGTGATTTCACACCACGTGCTTTACGGTGAAGGAAAACATCGTGAGGAAACCTGCATATGTCTGAGAAGTAATTCAAACACGTATGTATAGTGGCTGAGACGGCGATGGACTCACTGACACGTTGGCTTAATCATCTTGTGTGAAAAGTGTGTGTTGTTATTACAACACCTCTGCCTACACCCGAGGGGAATACAGGCGTGAGCATATGTACGTCGTTTCACGCCATCCCAGAAGGGTCCCCGAAGGAGTAAGCAGAGGTGTTGTAATAACAACACACACTTTTCACACAAGATGATTAAGTGCCAATTAACGCCGCATAGCTATGTAGGTTTCCTCACGATGTTTTCCTTCACCGTAAAGCACGTGGTGTGAGAACACTGCAGTTATCGTATTTAAAATAGAAATAAAATATCTATATGCATAGTTATAATTACTATTAAATATCCCATGATCTATAAAATATCAATCATACCAACCTGACAGTATTACAAAAACCTTAAGGGCCCAACGTAAAATGACCTCTGCACCCAAAAGGATAGCGTTCAATTTCCTCCAACCCCAGAGCTCAACGTTGACTGGTTACGAAGAAACCATAATGTAAACCTACTGACCTATTTTGCCGCCTTACGCAGTGTGACGTCACAACGGCATTGCGCTATATCCCACATACCTACAAGCCAAATTGATTCTTATAACCAATAACATTAAGTTCAAAATCACTTGTATTACCACTTAGCAGTGTTAACGACACCATGTAATTCCAAAATCAAAATTCACGCTAAAAAATTTAGTTTGAATTTGAGCCTTAACGCGTAGGGAATAAGGAGTTTGTGTTAGTATCTCGAATGCGGATACGCGGTCAAGTCCGCAATGCGACCATTCCAAATTCAAATTTTGTAGGTCACACCTTCGATATTTGAATTTGGTGCCTTCCAGATATTAGCCATAATGACGAGATCAATTAGCCAATCAGAAAGCGAGGTTGCGACTCGCTGGTAAACTATTGGACAGCTTTCAACCAATCACGATGCTGTATTATTGCCGCAGTGCCTGTGGGTCAATGTTATAATTTTAACGATATATTCATGTTTTTACATAAAAATATCCGAAGGGTTTTATAACATTCTGCACATTAATAATATGACAGTGTGCAATACATAATTTGAGTAATACGGTGAGTAAGCTTGCCATAATTCCAAGGAGATATTGAATCATCTCCCTGGCCTTATCCCATGTATTTGGGGTCAGCACTTGATTCAACCCGATGTGGCTGATCACCTGATTTTTATACGAAGCGACTGCCATCTGACCTTCGTAACCTCTTTTTCGAGGAAAATCGGCAATCTGGGTTAAACCAGTAGTCAGACTTTCTTAGGCCTCCGACTGACCTGTAACGATTGCCAAAGATGTTAAATAGTCAACCGGGACCGATGGCTTAACGTGCTCTCCGAGGCACGGTTCACCCATCCAACTACTGGCTAGGCGTATGGTTACTTAACTTTGCTGATCGCATTATATGCGCAATAGCAACTGTGCCACGAGCTCCTCGAAAAAAAGGATATTCCAAGGAGATATCGAATGAAAATGATTTATTCAGTTCAGGCCCTGGTAAGGCACTTATGAATGTCGAGGAATTGACCACCGGTTCGGAAACTAGCCTTCTGAGAACAACCGGCAAGAAACTCAGCTGGCATCATCTACATATCATCGAAACAATTTAATCATCATACAAAAATTTAATTTGATAACAAATATTCACAACTAGCTGTGCCCTGCGGTTTCACTCGCGTAGATTTAGTTTCATCCTTATTGTCGCTAAACCCTAATATTTTTAATAAATAAAAGCAGCCTAAGTTACTCCTTGAAACATCAGCTACCAGTGAAAGTCCGTTAAAATAGGTTCTACCATTTCAGAGATTACCCGGAACAAACAGACAGACAGACAGAATTTTTTTAAAACTTGGTTTAATAATGTCAGTAGCGTGTATACTTTGATATGCATTTTGTTAAAAGCTGTTATTTTAGAATTTTATTTATCTGTATAGATGTATAGATTAATCATTGATAATGTAGCATTCAAATGGTGAAAGAATGTTTTAAATCGGTCCAGTACTTTTTGAGCCAATTCGTTACAAACATACATACCTTTCCTCTTTATAATATTAACGTAGATTTTTTTGTGAAGATGCTAAAATATTAATTTAATATAGTCTGAAATCACACGTACTTAATAAAAACAAACTGTGGCTTATCTCCTGCTTACAATCTTATCAACATGCCAGTGAGATGATCAGTCAATGGGTATCATCTTATCACACTTTATCACGTCTTATCACTGCTCTCATGTTGCAACTTACAAGAAAACTCACGCATTTTTCTTCCTTATAGTACTTCAGCTAAAAAATAATATGTAACTGTGCTCGGCGGTTTCACTGATTGGATTGCTTTTTGTTTGTTTGCAATAGGCTCCGAAACTACTTGACCGATCTTGAAAATTCTTTCACTATTTGAATGCTACATTATCTCTGATTAATATAGGCTATATTTTATCCCCGTACTGCCACGGGAACGGGAACTACGGGGGTGAAACCGCGTAGTATATATATGGGCCGTGGGGTTTAGGTATATATTTTAGAGTGAACAACTCATTGCCATGCTTGGCTATCATATATGTACTCGGATACAGTGTAATACGATTTCTTGCAATGTTTGATGATAAGAGCTGTAGTGGCTTTGAGGTTAGAGCAGTCGCCTGCTACGCAAGCGACGCAAGTTCGAATCCCAGCGGGGCCTGTACCAATGAGTTTTTCCAAAAAAATTATGTACCGTCACGTGCTTTATGGTGAAGGAAACCTGCATACAGTAGCGTGTATTGCATATGAGCAGGTAAGCAGAAGATACAATTTGTGATCACTGAATACACTCGTTTCGTGTGTGTGTGTTTATGTTCGTATGTGTATCTTTACCAAGACGTACGTACCTACGCCGCGTCACATAGGTATGTACTTAACCTGCCTACCTACCTACTTATTGTTGATGCCTACCCCTCTGAAAATCCAATGCACGCCCCAGCCTGCATATGTCTGAGAAGTAATTCAAACACGTATGTATAGTGGCTGAGACGGCGATAGACAACATCTGTCACGTTGGCACTTAATCATCTTGTGTTAAATGTGTGTTGTTATTGCAACACCTCTGCCTACCGAGGGGAATACAGGCGTGAGCATATGTAAGGTAATTCACATAGTCTCAACGTGTTGGTGTTGCAAACTCTTAAGTGTCACATAACAGTCTCGAATAGAACAAAAGGACTGAAGGTTCCAGCTGTAGGCTTTCAGCGAATTAGGTTAACTTGGAATATAAATAACATAATATTACCTTGTACACAACACTTTGTAAGCACTATGCAAATAACACATCTACATCTATACAGATAAACTAGCTGTGCCCCGCGGTTTCACCCGCGTAGATTTAGTTTCATCCTATTTGTCGCGGAACCCTAATATTTTTTATAAATAAAAGTAGCCTAAGTTACTCCTTGAAACATCAGCTACCTACCAGTTAAAGCCCCGTTAAAATCCGTCCAGCCGTTTCAGAGATTACCCGGAACAAACAGACAGACAGACAGACGGACACACAGAGAAAAAAAATTAAACTTGGTTTTTTAGTGTCAGTAGCGTGTATACTTTCATATGCATTTAGTGAAAAGCTGTTATTTTGGAATTACAAACAGACACTTCTATTTTATTTATCTGTATGTATAAGTGCCAACGTGACAGATGAGTCTATCGCCGTCTCAGCAACTATACATACGTGTTTGAATTACTTCTCAGACATATGCAGGTTTCCTCACGATGTTTTCCTTCACTGTAAAGCTATGTGTGAAATCACTGCACATTTTAGAAAACCCATTGGTACAGGCCCCGCTGGGATTCGAACTTGCGTCGTATCATAGATCATAGTTTTAGTCAGAGTTTTGTCTAGCCTTCGTATAAACCATGTTTTTTATTAATGGGGTATCTAACTAGGTTATAACCACCTGTCAAACAGCTGTCAAACTTATCATTTTTATTGACATATTTACATGTTACTGATAAGATAAGATACCGAATAGGATTTATTATTCCAACCTATACATCTATACAGATAAATAAAATTGAAGTGTCTGTTTGTAATTCCAAAATAACAGCTTTTCACTAAATGCATATTAAAGTATACACGCTACTGACACTGAAAAACTAAGTTTTAAATTTTTTCTCTATCTGTCTGTTTGTTCCGGGTAATCTCTAAAACGGCTGGACGGATTTTAACGGGACTTTCACTGGCAGGTAGCTAATATATCAAGGAGTGACTTAGGCTACTTTTATTTATTAAAAATATTAGGTTTCCGCGACCATAAGGATGAAACTAAATCTACGCGGGTGAAACCGCGGGGCACAGCTAGTGAGATTTAAATACTGTAATCATTAAACAATGTATAATATTTTTGACAAGAGTAATGACTGAGTTTCTTGCCAGGTTGTTCTCAGTAAAAGCAACCTTCCGAACCTGGCGGTAGCATGTATAATACTGTGTAATTATGGCATTCTGACGATTTGAAAGTACTTTGTAAAAAGTCTAATCAAATAAAGATATATTGAATTTTGAAGAACCTATACTTTTCACTGAAGTCGACATGTGCGCGCAAAATTTGCAAGCTTATCGGGGTCGACGCCTGATAAAGAACCTGCTATGTTGGTCTCAATACAACGACCCCTTTAGCCAACAGTCACACCAAAACTATTAGACTATAAGAAACCGTGGTGGCCGTGGGTTTTAAGCAGTCACCTGCTACGCAACCGAAGCTAGCTCGAATACCAGCCGCCTGTACCAATGAGTATAAAATATTTATTCAGTTTAGGCCCTGGTAAGGCACTTATGAAAGTCGAGAATTGACCACCGGTTCGGAAACTAGCCTTCTGAGAAGAACCGGCAAGAAACTCAGCTGGCATCATGTGCACATCATCGAAACAATATAAACCATATGAAATCATCATACAATATCAAATGTGTGTATTTCACACCACGTGCTTTACGGTGAAGGAAATCATCGTGAGGAAACCTGCATATGTCTGAGAAGTAATTAAAAGACAGTATAGTGGCTGAGACGGTGGACTCACCATCTGTCATGTTGGCACTCAATCATATTCTGTGATATGTGGGTGTTGTTATTACAACACCTCTGCTTACCTCTTCGGAGACGCAAGATATTCCCCGAAAGGGTAGGCAGAGGTGTATATAACACACCCACATTCCATCAGTTATAAGTCCCATGTAATAGAGGGCGAGCCTATTGCCATTAACCGGCTACTAATACAGACTGCGGGCTGATACTGGGGAATTACAGAAAAAGTTTTTACAAATAAGTAAACCGCGTTCAAAAAGTCAAATAAATAACTTACTTACTTTTGAAGTTGGTGTTTGACACCGAGTTTGATGCTATATTTGGCATCAACTTTAAAAGTAAGAAATACAAGTAGTAAATACTAGCTGTGCCCTGCAGTTTCCCGCGTAGATTTAGTTTCATCTGTGGGGAGAGCGAGTGATCATGCTCATCCCCAGCAAAGGGAAGATCTTCCAGCCAGGCGGGTGTCATGCCTGGGGAACCGCGGCTCCAACTGTTCTATTTTTTTTTTTTTTTTGGATAAGGTCTCTCGCAGTTGGTAGGGGGGAGTTACCTCCACTGCTTAACCGGACTATAGGGCGAGACCCAAGGGCCTCCAGCCGAGCTTAAACTTAAATACTAAGCAACACAGCTAAGGGCGCCCCGGTGCGGGGCTCGGACCTCGGCTTAGGGCGTTGCTGGGGGATGAGCTAGGGAGCTGGATCTGAGTTGTATTATTTAGGGACGTATTTAAGGCTATCGGCTCGGCGCGCGCCGGCCCTAGCAGAGGACGGGGGGGAACCAACTGTTCTAGTTGGAAACTTGTATATATACTGCAATGCGCCTGAAAACTCTTCTGGCGCGATTTAGGTTCTCGTGTATTTGTACTCAAACTTCGCATTTGTTAGCGAGTAGCGCCATCTATGAGCGAGTGGAGAAACGCTGCTACACATCCTTATTGTTGCGGAACCTTAATATTTTTAATAAATAAAAGTAGCCTTAAAACATCAGCTACCTGCCAGTGAAAGTCCTGTTAAAATCGATCCAGCCGTTTAGAGATTACCCGGAACAAACTCATAGACAGATAGACAGAGAAAAAAATTTAAAACTTGTTTTTTCAGTGTCAGTATCGTGTATACTTTCATATGCATTTAGTGAAAAGCTGTTATTTTGGAATTACAAACAGACACTTCAATTTTATTTATCTGTATAGATAACATAAGTACTTGAAAAGTCATAAAAGTAAGTAATTCTTTTACATGATTTTATTTATCTCTGTTTGAAATAAAAATCTCTTTGGATTGATTTGAAGTGTTTACAAATACCCCAATAATATTTGAACCCACTCATAACCGCTGTAGTCTAGATACTGATATTATAAAGAAGAAAGGTGTGTATGTTTGTAACGAATTAGCTCAAAAAGTACTGGACCGATTTAAAAAATTCTTCCACCATTTGAATGCTACATTATCACTGATTAATATAGGCTATATTTTATCCCCGTACTCCCACGGGAACGGGAACTACGCGGGTGGAACCGCGTGACGTCGGCTAGTGTAATTTAATAAGTAATTTTTCGTTTATTGCCTATACCAGCCAAGTAGGTTATCAGCGCATCTGTTTCAACATTGTACACAAACACTGTTATCAATGCTGTGACGAGATCGTATTTTTATTTGGGTTTTGTCTGCCATTTGGGACCAGCATACTACAGTATTATAAAAAAAAAAAAAAAAAAAATCCGCGACAATAAGGTTAAAACTAAATAAACGCGGGTGAAACCGCGGAGCACACCTAGTATTTTAATAAATAAAAGTAGCCTAAGTTACTCCTTGAAAAAAAAAATGCTTATTCAGTGTCAGTAGCGTGTATACTTTCATATGCATTTAGTGAAAAGCTGTTATTTTGGAATTACAAACAGACACTTCAATTTTATTTATCAAAAATTTTACGTATTTCTCAAACCCCGTCTACGCTTTTTTTAAATCTGATTAGGCAACACTGACTCACAATAGCAATGGGTGATCATTATTCACAATTTAGTTCTGGGGCCCAACCACGAGCTCTTATTGCAATGTTAATTCAGTTGTACGACAGTGACAGATGTATACACGTCACATACATCTGTCTCATAAATGAGTGAAACTATCATGGCAATAAGAGCTCATGGTAAGGCCCCTGAAAACCATTGGGTTCTGAAAACGTAGTTATATAAAATTCTATACAACACGTCGCGCTATGTTCTAGCTTTCTCTATCTCGCTACATACGAGTGTAAGAGACGAGACTAAACAATACTGTGGTTACGTAATTGGTTACAACCTTGGTATTGCTGATAACGATAGTAGCTAAACGACTGAACTATTGTAGGTTTGGACGTTTTTACAAAAAAGTTATTCATAACCCAAAATCGAATTGTTTTATTCAACACTGGCTGACCCGACAGACGTTGCCCTAGGGATGGCGATCTGAGATCGATTAATCGAAGAATTAATTTTTCGAGCTAAATAAATCGATTTTATAAATCAACTAGCTGTGCCC
This sequence comes from Watsonalla cultraria, assembly GCA_964035505.1. Lineage (NCBI taxonomy): Eukaryota > Metazoa > Arthropoda > Insecta > Lepidoptera > Drepanidae > Watsonalla > Watsonalla cultraria. The sequence goes on along the minus strand of OZ037741.1, from coordinate 927,742 downwards.
CGCGGTTTCACCCGCGTAGATTTAGTTTCTTCCTTATTGTCGCGGAACCCTAATATTTGTAATAAATAAAAGTAGCCTTAGTTACTCCTTGAAACATCAGCTACCTACCAGTGAAAGTCCCGTTAAAATCCGTCCAGCCGTTTCAGAGATTACCCGGAACAAACAGACAGACAGACAGAGAAAAATTTAAAAACTTGGTTTTTTTGTGTCAGTATCGTGTATACTTTCATATGCATTTAGTGAAAAGCTGTTATTTTGGAATTACAAACAGACACTTCAATTTTATTTATCTGTATAGATATGTAACACTGAATCGATTCAGTGAATCGATATTTCACCCTAGAGAATCGACACTCGATTTTTTCTATTCACAACACGATTTTAATCTATTCAGTAGTTTTAGAATTAAAATTTGAAATCACTATTTTTTTTGTTAAAATTATTACTTAATATAACAAATACATTTAGAAAGTAGAATTGTGTCTTCTTTTTTACCTGATACTTTCATATTGTTATATAAATGATTGTGATCATCGAATTTCTTGAACTAAAAAAAATCCCTGATTTTAATACTAAGTGACCGCTTATTATGGTATCTTGTTTTTCATAAAATGGATTCATATTTATATTGTAAAGGTAGACTCGAGAAAAAATAGATTTTTTAGAAATCGATCTTTTTGATCTCGAATCGCCATCCCTACGTTGTCCTGTCTTAATTATGAGAATGCAGCACGTATTCTGTCAATTCTATGTCAAACGTCATAAGGTTACATCAACAAGTTTTTATTGTCCAAAGGTAAGGTTAGATTTAAGAAGAAATAAATAATTTTATATGGTTGTTAAGTATTCTTAAATTTTCAAATTTTCCACGTGATTTTCTTAGTTTTTTCTTTGATAAGAACCATCTCCTGACAATAACGAACACAATTTTTTTTTTTTTATCGAAGTTTCTCCAGCCTTTCACCCGTGATGTCGTCACCAAGGGAAATGGGGATTCATTTTTATATATATAGATTAGTGTAGATTATGAATGCTACCGCCAGGTTCGGAGGGTTGCTTTTACTGAGAACAACCTAGCAAGAAACTCAGTAATTCCTTTAAAAAATGTTTACAAATTCAAACACCCTCATTCCACCAGTTATAAGTCCCATGTAATAGAGGGCGAGCCTATTGCCATTAACCGGCCACTAATACAGACTGCGGGCCTAGTGGTCTTTTAAACGCTTGTTCCACAAGTCTTTATAGTTTCGATCCCCAGGTCGGACAAAATGTTATTAGATTTTCCATCTGGAATGACCCGCTTGAGCAGTCGCCTGCTACGCAAGCGACGCAATATCAAATCCCAGCGGGGCCTGTACCAATGAGTTTTTCTAAAAACTTATGTGCAGTGATTTCACACACGCTTTACGGTGAAGGAAAACATCGTGAGGAAACCTGCATATGTCTGAGAAGTAATTCAAACACGTATGTATAGTGGCTGAGACGGCGATAGACTCACCATCTTGTGTGAAATGTGTGTGTTGTTAATACAACACCTCTGCCTACACCCGAGGGGAATACAGTAATTCCCCAGTAGCAGCCCGTAGTCTGTATTAGTGGCCGGTTAATGGCAATAGGCTCGCCCTCTATTACATGGCACTTATAACTGGTGGAATGTGGGTGTATTATTATTACTCGTATATGTTTGTAACCATATGTATGTAAACTTGTTATCAATGTATTGGTTTCTTATCAAAAAAATCTGCGCAAACAATATAATGTATCGATAAGAGTTTATTTTTATTGTTTAATAAAATATCCTCAACCATTTGAATTGTAGATTTATTATTATTACAAAGTGGACCCCAAATGGCAGGAATCGACAACGCGGCAGGCCTCTGAGGAGATGGCGGGATGAGCTTGATGCTGTCAGGAGCGATTGGGAGAGGACTGCTGAGGACAGGGAAAGTTGGAAAAGTGGAAGGGAGGCCTTTGCCCAGCAGTGGGACACTACAGGCTAATAATAATCTATATAGATAAATAAAATTGAAGTGTCTGTTTGTAATTCCAAAATAACAGCTTTTCACTAAATGCATATGAAAGTGTACACGTTACTGACACAAAAAAACCAAGTTTTAAAAATGTTCTCTGTCTGTCTGTTTGTTCTGGGTAATCTCTGAAACGGCTGGACGGATTTTAACAGGACATTCACTGGTAGTTAGCTGAGTTTTCAAGGAGTAACTTAGGCTACTTTTATTTATTAAAAACATAACTAACTCTACGCGAGTGAAACTGCAGGGCACAGCTAGTTTATTATTAAACTGGCTTTCAGCAACAGAAATACACAGTCTACAGAGAATAAGAAGCCGTGGTGGCCTTGGGGTTAGAGCAGTCGCCTGCTACGCAAGCGACGCAAGTTCGAATCCCAGCGGGGCCTGTACCAATGAGTTTTTCTAAAAACTTATGTGCAGTGATTTCACTCCACGTGCTTTACGGTGAAGGAAAACATCGTGAGGAAACCTGCATATGTCTGAGAAGCAATTCAAACAAGTTGGCACTTAATCATCTTGTGTGAAAAGTGTGTGTTGTTATTACAACACCTCTGCCTACACCCGAGGGGAATACAGACGTGAGCATTTGTAAAAAGTTTCATAGATAATTCAACCTCCCATTTAGCCTTCATTCAAATTCAAAACATCCTTATTTCATTAGACTTTTACAAAGTACTTTCAAATAGTCAGAATGCCATAATTCCACAGTATTATACATGCTACCGCCAGGTTCGGAAGGTTGCTTTTACTGAGAACAACCTGGCAAGGAACTCAGTCATTACTCTTTTCTTCTCTTACTTCTGGGCTACAACAACTTAAACTGTCTGTCATCGATACGATAAGAAGAATTACTCTTTTCAAAAATATTTTAGAATGCAGATTCTATGTTTCGGAACAAAATAAATGAATGTGAAAACAGCGGCATTGCTGGCAACACTGACGCCAATCAGGGCACCGCAGTGCAGAAGTGGGTCATGACCTTACAACATCTTGGGACTACGAGAGGCTGGTTCTACGCCATCTTTTACCCGAATTAGATATTTTTGAATTTAAGTTTACATGTGTAGCAGCGTTTCTCCACTCGCTCATAGATGGCGCTACTCGCTAACAAATGCGAAGTTTGAGTACAAATACACTAGAACCTAAATCGCGCCAGAAGAGTTTTCAAGCGCATTGCAGTATATATACAAGTTTCCAACTAGAACAGTTGGAGCCGCGGTTCCCAAGGCATAACACCCGCCTGGCTGGAAGATCTTCCCTTTGCTGGGGTTGAGCATGATCACTCGCTCTCCCCACAGTGGTGACCCCGACGTGATTTGAACACGCACATGCGTAGATTTAATTTCATGCTGTTTTTTTTAAATAAAATTAGCCTAAACAGTCCTTGAAACTTCAACTATCTGGAAGTCAAAGTCCCGGTAGAATCCATCCAGCCGTTTAGGCGTGATGCCGTGACCAAGGAAAATGGGGATTCATTTTTATATATAACATTAGAGTAGCAGCGATTCTCAATTCTCTAAATAGATGGCGCTACTCGCTAACAAATGCAAAGTTGACAATTGAAAGAGTACAAATACACGAGAACCTAAATCGCGCTATGAGAGTTTTGGACCGCATTGCAGTATATACAGAGTTGACACTTTTTAGACTCACATTTTTGTCTCAGAGCATCAGCTGGTGTTAAATATCAATATAAAAATATAATAAAAAGAGCCACATCGGGTTGAATCAAGTGCCGACCCCAACAATGTATGGGATAAGGCCAGGGAGATGATGATATGGTACACGAAGTACCAGGCGCGCATAACGAACAAGGAGTTAATAAGTTGATTGCGACTAACATGGAGCCACATCGGGTTGAATCAAGTGCCGACCCCAACAATGTATGGGATAAGGCCAGGGAGATGATGATATGGTACACGAAGTACCAGGTGCACATAACGGACAAGGAGTTTAGTCTGGGCAATGTTTGGGATAAGGTAAGTAAAGTACTAATGGAATGCACAATCACATTCGTTGCATAAGCATTCACAAATCCTGCTATTGTGTGGATATTGTGAGTCGCTGGGTTCACTATAAACATCAATATTGAAAAATACAACACTCAAATAACACGCAGGACGGATTCTTTGCGTACAATTTTTCGTTTAAAGAAGTGATATAATATGCTCACGCCTGTATTCCCTAAAGAGGTAGACATAGGCTTATATTACACCCAAATTTCGCCATAAATAGGAGAACCTATTGCCATTAACCGGCCACTAATCCAGACTCCAGGCTACTGGGGAATTACTGATAGAAAAACTGAATCACAGTGCCCGACCCGGAAATCAAACCCTAGCGAAACATTTCGTGTTTGCGGGTGCAACTATGGAGCCTTGGGGTCCGGATGCTCATCAACTGTTCAAATATGTCGTCTGGTAGTAGCCTCTCGTCAAGCGGGCTGGGGTTACCTCGCTCAGAGAATCAGCATTGCTATTCAACGTGGCAATGCTGCCAGCCTTCTTGGCATTCCCGAGAGACACCGTGAGGGACAAGTTTTCTACCTTTAATTAGTTTTAAGTACTGTTCCTTGTATATATAATTAAGGTTTTATTCAATAAACTAGCTGCGCCCAGCTGTTTCACCCGCGTAGATTTAGGTTCATCCTTATTGTCGTGAAACCCTAATATTTTTAATAAATAAAAGTAGCCTAAGTTACTCCTTGAAACATCAGCTACCTTCCAGTGAAAGTCCCGTTAAAATCCGTCCAGCCGTTTCAGAGATTACCCGGAACAAACAGACAGACAGAGAAAATTTTAAAACTTGTTTTTTTAAATTCAGTAGCGTGTATACTTTCAAATGAATTTAGTGAAGCTGTAATTTTGGAATTACAAACAGACTCAATTTATTTATCTGTATAGATATAGATGTAAAAGTATAAAGTGAAGCCCTGAATCCTGAAAAACTAAACTCGACTTTATAAAAAGCTTATATCAGCATTCAGTATTAAATTCGTAGGAAGCCGTTCCAATAACACTTATGCAATTAGATAATTAAATTACTTAATTCCAATTCATATATGGAAATACCTTTATCTGACTCTAACAAAGTACTTTCAAATCGTCAGAATAACATCATTATACAGTACTAGCTGTGCCCCGCGGTACACCCGCGTAGATTTAGTTTCATCCTTATGGTCGCGGACACCTAATATTTTTAAGTAAATAAAAGGTAGCCTATGTCCTTTCTCAGGGTCTAAAGATTGTCTGTGCCAAATTTCATCAAAATCGGTTGAGAGGTTTAAGCGGGAAAGCGTAACAGACAGACAGAGTTACTTTCGCATTTATATTATTAAAAGGGATTATACATGCTACCGCCAGTTTCGGAAGGCCGCTTTGACTGAGAAGAACCTGGCAAGAAACTCTGTCAGTAGAAAAATACGTTTACAGATTTATCATCGATTGCATTTAATGAAGTCGTAAGTAACTGACTGATTGACTGATTGTAAATATGTAAGTTACCAACGCAAAACCTAAGCCGCTGATCCTAGAGACAACTGACATATCTCTAGGACTTACAGTTCTTAAGCGATTTATTTTGTATTTTTAAAGTGTATAACATTTTTGAAAAGAGTAATTACTGAGTTTCTTGCCAGGTTGTTCTCAGTAAAAGCAACCTTCCGAACCTGGCGGTAGCATGTATAATACTGTGTAATTATGTCATTCTGACGATTTGAAAGTACTTTGTAAAAAGTCTAATCAAATAAAGATATTGAGTTTGATTTTTACATTTGGAGGGTGTGTTCCTTGTGAGGTGTAGTTTAAATGGGGGTTGCAAGTTTGGATATGCCACACAGGGGAAGCTAGATACTGAAAATTAATGCCTATAGCAATTGCAACGCAAAAATTATAATTTAAACTTAATTTGACATTTTAAATACAGATTCGTTCAGAAACAATGATTACTGCATATTTTTTTTAAATGATTTGTTTCCGTTTTTGGACACTCGGGGCGCTAGTTTCATTCACGAAAATATCACGAGAAAATGAAAATGATTTATTCAGTTTAGGCCCTGGTAAGGCACTTATGAATGACGAGAATTTACCACCGGTTCAGAAACTAGCCTTCTGAGAAGAACCGGCAAGAAACTCAGCTGGCATCATTCGGATTCATGTCTTTCGAAAGATCTTTAAGGTAGGTGTAAAGCACCTAATTTTCACCCAAAATTTCTGAAGTACCTTATATAATATAGTCACTAATTTAATCTCTACAGATAAATAAAATTGAAGTGTCTGTTTGTAATTCCAAAATAAACAGCTTTTCACTAAATGCATATGAAAGTATACACGCTACTGACACTAAAAAACCAAGTTTTAAAATTTTTCTCTGTCTGTCTGTCTGTCTGTTTGTTCCGGGTAAGCTCTGAAACGGCTGGACGGATTTTAACGGGACTTTCACTGGTAGGTAGCTGATGTTTCAAGGAGTAACTTAGGCTACTTTTATTTATAAAACATATTAGGGTTCAGCGACAATAAGGAAGAAACGCGGGTGAAACCGCGGGGCACAGCTAGTATACCTACTAAAAAACTAAATTTTAGCATCAATATATTTCTGAAAATTCAATAATTTTTATAGTATTTTCTTACGTATAAATTGCTTTCTTTAAATACTTATATCTTTAGAAGAAATATTATAATTGTAGCATTATCTGTGTTTTTTCATAGACACAGCTCTACGGTTTTTCGATTTTCTATTGAAAGTTCCGTATTTATTACGTTTTCACTGAAAAGTAATTCATTTTCACGACTATAGCTGAAAACACTGATAATTCAGTGGAAACTGGGGTATCTTCATCGATTATAAAGCTTTTCCTGGTAATTTCAGCAGATATTGCGATTTTCATGACATTATATATGAACGGAACCGAGGATATCTAGAACTTCACACTTACATACGTCACATAATGGCTTGCATCACCATAAAAGCCTTAAAACGCGTAATTTTTCACGAAATCATTACTTGTTCACGGAAAAAACTGCGCACCTTACATTCAGTGCCTATTTTACACTAAAAAAAAGATCAGTTTTTTTTTCTATCTTTTGACACGTCACTTATTTAAAAAGTAAAGCTGTCATTCACATACCTGGCCATATCCTTCGTCAGGTTTTCCTGGGTAGGACTGGCTCCGTCTGTAGTCCGGAGGCCTAGGAGGGGCCGGGGTTCTTCGCCAGGGGGCGAAAGCCGACGGCTGTGGGGCCTGGGGGCCTGGCCACCTGTACTGTGGGGCCCTTCGGAACGGGGCTCTGTATTGCCTGTCGTCGTCGACGCTGGGAGCGCCTGGGTACTGTAGCTCTCCCATCGAACCATGCGTCCGTACCGACGGGCGGACGAATACTGACGATAACGTATCGCTACCGATCGTTCGGCGCGCGCAGTGGTTCCGCTTTTGAAATTTCTGATACTGGCTGGTTACTTGGCGGATTTTAGGTTAGGTTTTTTTAAACTGCAGATACTTGTTCTAATTTTTTAATTTGACTGTCTTTATTTTTTATTTCGTTCAGAAATTCCATCTTTGAAATTACACAGCAATTTAAATTGTTCTTTTTTTTAAAATGTTTTTTTTTAAAAGCGTTATTTATGAATGTCGATAGATAAATATAAATGATCGGCAAATAAATGATTAAAAATTAACGTCATTGCGGTAAGTTGCGTCAATTATTAAGTTAGTACGTACGGCAGAGCCGCATCGATTTGTAGAATGACCTAATTTCGTTCAAAATGCCCAATGGTCGAGTTAGACCATTATATTAACTCTCCCTTCATATTACCATGTACGTGAATTACTTTAAAATACTTTGAAACACTTATCTTTTAAACTGTATACTTCGAGTTCCGTTTTTTTTAACTTTGACATTTCTCTGCTAATTTTAAATTTAATATCGTTTTTTTTATCTGTAAACCCACCGTAATTGATGTCCTACATGTTAGTAAAATCCGTATCAAGATCTGTAATGTAGTTTAGAACAACGATACGTTCAAACGGACAGACTCATTTTATATGGTAACGGCGATTTCATTTTAAACTATTTAAAAGAAAATTGAAATTTTCAATACAAATAATATCTCTTTGCAGTTATCTATACATATATACAGATAAATAAAATTGAAGTGTCTGTTTGTAATTCCAAAATAACAGCTTTTCACTAAATGCATATGAAAGTATACACGCTACTTACACTAAAAAACCAAGTAATAAAAATTTTCTGTCTGTCTGTCTATTTGTTCCGGGTAATCTCTGAAACGGCTGGACGGATTTTAACGGGACTTTCACTGATAGGTAGCTGATGTTTCAAGGAATAACTTAGGCTACTTTTATTTATTAAAAATATTAGGGTGCCGCGACAATAAGGAAGAAACAAAATCTACGCGGGTGAAAGCGCGGGGCACAGCTAGTCTACAATAATATTATAAAGAAGAAAGGTTTGTATGTATGTTTATAACGAATTGGCTCAAAAAGTACAGGACCGATTTTAAAAATTCTTTCACCATAATTTAGGCTATATTTTATCTTCGTACCACGGGAACACTACGCGGGTGAAACCGCGTGACGTCCGCTAGTAAGGAAGAATCTTTCCGATTTTTTAACATTACCTAGTAATTGGGAAAATATTACATGCGATGGTAGTTAGTCGCATAATTTTTTTTTTCAAAATTAAGTAAATTCTTACGAAAATTTTTTGTATCGTCTCAAAGGCATAGAACTTCTGAAATCGTCAATACATTAGCCTCAAAAGGTTTTCAGCCACACTTGCGTTATGGTACACGGAAAGTGTGTCAGTATGTCGACCTGCAAAGCTATATATCTATAAAAGCACTTCGTATATGTCCAAAATAAATCATTACAGCTGTAGTAAACATACTATGGCGGATGTAGTTCGGGAAAATTCGCACAGATGGCGTTAATCCAACTGTCATGGAAAATGCTACTCGAATTACGCGCTACAGTCATCATGGTTCGTGGAAATTGCGATAGATGGCGTTAGTTGTAACAATTTGATATTTTTTTTCGATTTTATTAGTAAAGCTACGTATAGATTAAAATAAATATTTTGAGTAGCAACTTTACAATCTAACCAATTTTTTTTTTAATTTTATTACGCTTAACGCTACGCTGTTTTCTTTTTTTGCATCGAATATGCTCCGAAACTACGTGACCGATCTTGAAAATTCTTTCAGCAATGGATAGCTACATCATCAGCGAGTAACATAGGTATATTTTATCTCCGTACTCCCACGGGAACGGAAACTACGCGGGTGAAACCGCGTGACGTCCGCTAGTGTTTGATATAGTGATAACCTGATGTCAAGGTGACACACTCCCTTCAGTCAGATTAACAAGTGTGTAGGTAGACAAAAGACGTGTTCGTTCGTTTGTTTTATTCTTGTTAATATACTTCGTATTGATCAAGGGAAATGCAGAAATTCAAACCGACTGGTAGGTTTTTAAAGACTTATTTTATTTTTAAATATGTTCTTGACAATACCAAAGACAATTTAGAAAAGTTTTTTTACTTACCTTCGAGTATTTTTAATAAGTTTATTTCAACATGAATATGAGTTTTTATAATTAATTAAATAATAGAACGATTATGTACTAATGAATGGTGGAATTCTTCATTTTAATTAACTAAACAATAGATTTGTTTTCAACATATTGAACCTAACCTAAAAAAATCTGTCATAATAAAAAATGTTTAAAGTTTATTTTTTTTAAATGATTACGGCTTTGGTACCAAAACTTTTGGTCCATAAGTAATAATACAAGTGAAATTAAAGTAATAAATTAATATTTCAGCAAATAATGACTTATTTACAGTAATCGTTATCTGTAAACGTCATAGTTTATCTTTTATATTGCTTATAAATTGATCCGGTTCACTTTATAATGGCAAGGAACTATCTATTAGACAATTAGATATAATATTACTTTAACTGTGTTTGTTTGAGCCTACAGAAAAAAAAAATATGTGAAATAAATTACTTACTTTTAAAGTTGGTGTTTGACACCGAGTTTGATGCTATGTTTGGTACTAACCTCGTCCTTTTTTTAAGTCGGTTAAAAATAAAGTCAACACCTGACGGCGTAATAATAGTATATTCATATAAATCATAAGTATTAAGGTATATACCAGTATATTTCCTATAGAAACATGATCTTCCGAATATACTGTAATATACCTTAATATGATTTTTATATTTCTTAATTTATATATAGCTTTTCACTAAATGCATAATGAAATACAAACATACATCGCCTACATTCCCCTCGGTAGGCAGAAGAGTTGTAATAACAACACACACTTTTCACATAAGATGATTAAGTGCCAACGTGACAGATGGTGAGTCTATCGCCGTCTCAGCCACTATACATACGTGTTTGAATTACTTCTCAGACATATGCAGGTTTCCTCACGATGTTTTCCTTCACCGTAAAGCACGTGGTGTGAAATCACTGCCATTAGTTTTTTTAGAAAAGGTCACTGGTACAGGCCCCGCTGGGATTCGAACTTGCGTCGCTTGCGTAGCAGGGGACTGCTCAAACCCCCGGCCTCCACGGCTCTATACATAAAAAACAATTTAATCTTTTTCTCTGTCTGTCTGTTCTTAATCTCTGAAACGGCTGGACGATTTTAACGAGACTTTCACTGGCAGATAGCTGATGGTTTCTGACCTTCTGATTGTTTGCCCCCAGAGCACCAGCATGTACGTTACAATCCGTTGAAAGACGAGTGGATCCTGGTGTCTCCTCACCGATGCCTTCGACCCTGGAGTGGGCAGACTGAGCCTGATGATGAAGAGCCTCCTCCGGACCCCAACAATCCTCTGAAAGCGGGAGCTGTGAGGGGCAACGGACAGGTATGTTGGGAATATGAAATTGATTAATTGATTTCAGGTTACTCGCATATCTAGCCATAAAAGCCAGTAGTTGGATGGGTGACCGCGGGAGTTCCCTCCGTGCCTCGGAGAGCACGTTAAGCCGTCGGTCCCGGTTGACAATTCATCATCTTTGGCAATCGTTACAGGTCAGTCGGAGGACTAAGATAGTCTGACAACTGGTTTAACTCAGATTAAAGATTTTCCTCGTAAAAGTCACGAAGGTGGATGGCAGTCGCTTCGTATAAAATCACCTATAGCCACCTATGACTTTAAGTCTATGCAGGTGAAACCGCGGGGCAAAGTTAGGGCGCTTTCGCATTGGACGATAACGGTAACGACACGATGTCGTGGGACTAGTAGTTTGATACAATTACTACTGAACGCTTTCACACTGTGTCGTTGTAGTCAAGTATCGGCGGACGATATCGTCGGACTAGTAGTTTGATACAATTACTACTGAACGCTTTCACACTGTGTCGTTGTAGTCAAGTATCGGCGGACGATATCGTCGGACTAGTAGTTTGATACAATGACTACTGAACGCTTTCACACTGTGTCGTTGTAGTCAAGTATCGGCGGACGATATCGTCGGACTAGTAGTTTGATACAATTACTACTGAACGCTTTCACACTGTGTCGTTGTAGTCAAGTATCGGCGGACGATATCGTCGGACTAGTAGTTTGATACAATTACTACTGAACGCTTTCACACTGTGTCGTTGTAGTCAAGTATCGGCGGACGATATCGTCGGACTAGTAGTTTGATACAATTACTACTGAACGCTTTCACACTGTGTCGTTGTAGTCAAGTATCGGCGGACGATATCGTGGCAGTGGGAAAGCGCCCATAGTCTAAACTATGATTATGTTTTCAGCGTAACCCACCGTATACCTCCACGTATGTGTTCCCAAATGACTTCCCCGCCCTTCTCGAGAGGGTACCAGAACCGCCGGCCTCAGAGAGCCCTCTGTTCCAGGCGGCTCAGGCTAAGGGCACTTGCAGGTAAGGAATCCACAAGACCAAAAAAGGTAGGGTAAAATTCGTTTGAGCTGTACCTTCACCTTACAGAAGATACCACCCAAGTAATGCTACCTTAGAGTTGTTTTAGCTATCACCACCCATTAGCCAGGGTCTAAGTATTTCGCTATGCCCCTCCCTGTCGTAAGAGGTGACTTAGGGGGCCGGAGGGCCTGCGGTAAAAATACCTCATACCCCGACCTGCCTCAGTGCGGTCTGGGACCTTTTGAAGGTTTCCCCATCGTCAATAAAAAAAAAGTGTTGTGTTCACAAGGTGTGTAAAGTCCCCAGTGATACATGGAGGGGAGGAGTAGGAGTGGAGGCGCTGTTCTAGCAATAGTTATCATTATGTTAGCACAATCATTCGTAGGCTGCAGTAGCTTACCAACAGGACGACGCTTATTTGTCGCCATAAAAGTATAAAAGTAAAAGTTTCCTTTTTGATTCCAGGGTAATGTGCTTCCATCCTGACTCTTCAATGACAGTACCACTGATGTCAATCCAAGAGATTCAAGCTGTCATCGACGAGTGAGTAGCTTACTGTAACATAATCCTCCTGTCCTTATCCCATGTTAATTGTGGTGTGCGCAATGTGTTCTTCTCTTCCATTCCTCTCTATCAGCCGTCATATCTGTATTCACTCCCTTAGCCATATCATCATAATCCTCCTGTCCTTATCCCATGTTATTTGTGGTCGGCGCAATTTGTTCTTCTCTTCCATTCCTCTCTATCAGCCGTCATATCTGTATTCACTCCCTTAGCCATATCATCATAATCCTCCTGTCCTTATCCCATGTTATTTGTGGTCGGCGCAATTTGTTCTTCTCTTCCATTCCTCTCTATCAGCCGTCATATCTGTATTCACTCCCTTAGCCATATCATCATAATCCTCCTGTCCTTATCCCATGTTATTTGTGGTCGGCGCAATTTGTTCTTCTCTTCCATTCCTCTCTATCAGCCGTCATATCTGTATTCACTCCCTTAGCCATATCATCATAATCCTCCTGTCCTTATCCCATGTTAATGGTGGTCAACGCAATGTGTTCTTCTCTTCCATTTCTCCCTAACAAAACGAATATAATTAATTTGAGCCGTGGTGGCTTTGGGGTTTGTTGCCAGATGGATAAACCAGATCAAAGAACTCGGGAGGAAGTACACTTGGGTCCAAATATTCGAGAACAGGGGTGCTATGATGGGGTGCTCCAACCCCCACCCTCATTGCCAAATATGGGCGTCCAGCTTCCTGCCCAATGAACCAAGGGTTAAAGACAGGTAAGAAATTATATACTATGTGGAGAGCGAGTGATCAGTGTCATCCCCAGCAAAGACAAGATCTTCCATTGAGGCGGGTGTCATGTCTGGGGAACACCGGCTGCAACTGTTCTAGTTGGACACTTGTATATATACTGTGTGGAGAGCGAGTGATCAGTGTCATCCCCAGCAAAGACAAGATCTTCCATTGAGGCGGGTGTCATGTCTGGGGAACAACGGCTCCAACTGTTCTAGTTGGACACTTGTATATATACTGTGTGGAGAGCGAGTGATCAGTATCATCCCCAGCAAAGACAAGATCTTCCATTGAGGCGGGTGTCATGTCTGGGGAACACCGGCTCCAACTGTTCTAGTTGGACACTTGTATATATACTGTGTGGAGAGCGAGTGATCAGTGTCATCCCCAGCAAAGACAAGATCTTCCATTGAGGCGGGTGTCATGTCTGGGGAACAACGGCTCCAACTGTTCTAGTTGGACACTTGTATATATACTGTGTGGAGAGCGAGTGATCAGTGTCATCCCCAGCAAAGACAAGATCTTCCATTGAGGCGGGTGTCATGTCTGGGGAACACCGGCTCCAACTGTTCTAGTTGGACACTTGTATATATACTGTGTGGAGAGCGAGTGATCAGTGTCATCCCCAGCAAAGACAAGATCTTCCATTGAGGCGGGTGTCATGTCTGGGGAACACCGGCTCCAACTGTTCTAGTTGGACACTTGTATATATACTGTGTGGAGAGCGAGTGATCAGTGTCATCCCCAGCAAAGACAAGATCTTCCATTGAGGTGGGTGTCATGTCTGGGGAACACCGGCTCCAACTGTTCTAGTTGGACACTTGTATATATACTGTGTGGAGAGCGAGTGATCAGTGTCATCCCCAGCAAAGACAAGATCTTCCATTGAGGCGGGTGTCATGTCTGGGGAACACCGGCTCCAACTGTTCTAGTTGGACACTTGTATATATACTGTGTGGAGAGCGAGTGATCAGTGTCATCCCCAGCAAAGACAAGATCTTCCATTGAGGCGGGTGTCATGTCTGGGGAACACCGGCTCCAACTGTTCTAGTTGGACACTTGTATATATACTGTGTGGAGAGCGAGTGATCAGTGTCATCCCCAGCAAAGACAAGATCTTCCATTGAGGCGGGTGTCATGTCTGGGGAACACCGGCTCCAACTGTTCTAGTTGGACACTTGTATATATACTGTGTGGAGAGCGAGTGATCAGTGTCATCCCCAGCAAAGACAAGATCTTCCATTGAGGCGGGTGTCATGTCTGGGGAACACCGGCTCCAACTGTTCTAGTTGGACACTTGTATATATACTGTGTGGAGAGCGAGTGATCAGTGTCATCCCCAGCAAAGACAAGATCTTCCATTGAGGCGGGTGTCATGTCTGGGGAACACCGGCTCCAACTGTTCTAGTTGGACACTTGTATATATACTGTGTGGAGAGCGAGTGATCAGTGTCATCCCCAGCAAAGACAAGATCTTCCATTGAGGCGGGTGTCATGTCTGGGGAACACCGGCTCCAACTGTTCTAGTTGGACACTTGTATATATACTGTGTGGAGAGCGAGTGATCAGTGTCATCCCCAGCAAAGACAAGATCTTCCATTGAGGCGGGTGTCATGTCTGGGGAACACCGGCTCCAACTGTTCTAGTTGGACACTTGTATATATACTGTGTGGAGAGCGAGTGATCAGTGTCATCCCCAGCAAAGACAAGATGTTCCATTGAGGCGGGTGTCATGTCTGGGGAACACCGGCTCCAACTGTTCTAGTTGGACACTTGTATATATACTGTGTGGAGAGCGAGTGATCAGTGTCATCCCCAGCAAAGACAAGATCTTCCATTGAGGCGGGTGTCATGTCTGGGGAACACCGGCTCCAACTGTTCTAGTTGGACACTTGTATATATACTGTGTGGAGAGCGAGTGATCAGTGTCATCCCCAGCAAAGACAAGATCTTCCATTGAGGCGGGTGTCATGTCTGGGGAACACCGGCTCCAACTGTTCTAGTTGGACACTTGTATATATACTGTGTGGAGAGCGAGTGATCAGTGTCATCCCCAGCAAAGACAAGATCTTCCATTGAGGCGGGTGTCATGTCTGGGGAACACCGGCCCCAACTGTTCTAGTTGGACACTTGTATATATACTGTGTGGAGAGCGAGTGATCAGTGTCATCCCCAGCAAAGACAAGATCTTCCATTGAGGCGGGTGTCATGTCTGGGGAACACCGGCTCCAACTGTTCTAGTTGGACACTTGTATATATACTGTGTGGAGAGCGAGTGATCAGTGTCATCCCCAGCAAAGACAAGATGTTCCATTGAGGCGGGTGTCATGTCTGGGGAACACCGGCTCCAACTGTTCTAGTTGGACACTTGTATATATACTGTGTGGAGAGCGAGTGATCAGTGTCATCCCCAGCAAAGACAAGATCTTCTATTGAGGCGGGTGTCATGTCTGGGGAACACCGGCTCCAACTGTTCTAGTTGGACACTTGTATATATACTGTGTGGAGAGCGAGTGATCAGTGTCATCCCCAGCAAAGACAAGATCTTCCATTGAGGCGGGTGTCATGTCTGGGGAACACCGGCTCCAACTGTTCTAGTTGGACACTTGTATATATACTGTGTGGAGAGCGAGTGATCAGTGTCATCCCCAGCAAAGACAAGATCTTCCATTGAGGCGGGTGTCATGTCTGGGGAACACCGGCTCCAACTGTTCTAGTTGGACACTTGTATATATACTGTGTGGAGAGCGAGTGATCAGTGTCATCCCCAGCAAAGACAAGATCTTCCATTGAGGCGGGTGTCATGTCTGGGGAACACCGGCCCCAACTGTTCTAGTTGGACACTTGTATATATACTGTGTGGAGAGCGAGTGATCAGTGTCATCCCCAGCAAAGACAAGATCTTCCATTGAGGCGGGTGTCATGTCTGGGGAACACCGGCCCCAACTGTTCTAGTTGGACACTTGTATATATACTGTGTGGAGAGCGAGTGATCAGTGTCATCCCCAGCAAAGACAAGATCTTCCATTGAGGCGGGTGTCATGTCTGGGGAACACCGGCCCCAACTGTTCTAGTTGGACACTTGTATATATACTGTGTGGAGAGCGAGTGATCAGTGTCATCCCCAGCAAAGACAAGATCTTCCATTGAGGCGGGTGTCATGTCTGGGGAACACCGGCTCCAACTGTTCTAGTTGGACACTTGTATATATACTGTGTGGAGAGCGAGTGATCAGTGTCATCCCCAGCAAAGACAAGATGTTCCATTGAGGCGGGTGTCATGTCTGGGGAACACCGGCTCCAACTGTTCTAGTTGGACACTTGTATATATACTGTGTGGAGAGCGAGTGATCAGTGTCATCCCCAGCAAAGACAAGATGTTCCATTGAGGCGGGTGTCATGTCTGGGGAACACCGGCTCCAACTGTTCTAGTTGGACACTTGTATATATACTGTGTGGAGAGCGAGTGATCAGTGTCATCCCCAGCAAAGACAAGATCTTCCATTGAGGCGGGTGTCATGTCTGGGGAACACCGGCTCCAACTGTTCTAGTTGGACACTTGTATATATACTGTGTGGAGAGCGAGTGATCAGTGTCATCCCCAGCAAAGACAAGATGTTCCATTGAGGCGGGTGTCATGTCTGGGGAACACCGGCTCCAACTGTTCTATTTGGACACTTGTATATATACTGTGTGGAGAGCGAGTGATCAGTGTCATCCCCAGCAAAGACAAGATCTTCCATTGAGGCGGGTGTCATGTCTGGGGAACACCGGCTCCAACTGTTCTAGTTGGACACTTGTATATATACTGTGTGGAGAGCGAGTGATCAGTGTCATCCCCAGCAAAGACGAGATCTTCTATTGAGGCGGGTGTCATGTCTGGGGAACACCGGCTCCAACTGTTCTAGTTGGACACTTGTATATATACTGTGTGGAGAGCGAGTGATCAGTGTCATCCCCAGCAAAGACAAGATCTTCCATTGAGGCGGGTGTCATGTCTGGGGAACACCGGCTCCAACTGTTCTAGTTGGACACTTGTATATATACTGTGTGGAGAGCGAGTGATCAGTGTCATCCCCAGCAAAGACAAGATCTTCCATTGAGGCGGGTGTCATGTCTGGGGAACACCGGCTCCAACTGTTCTAGTTGGACACTTGTATATATACTGTGTGGAGAGCGAGTGATCAGTGTCATCCCCAGCAAAGACAAGATCTTCCATTGAGGCGGGTGTCATGTCTGGGGAACACCGGCTCCAACTGTTCTAGTTGGACACTTGTATATATACTGTGTGGAGAGCGAGTGATCAGTGTCATCCCCAGCAAAGACAAGATCTTCCATTGAGGCGGGTGTCATGTCTGGGGAACACCGGCTCCAACTGTTCTAGTTGGACACTTGTATATATACTGTGTGGAGAGCGAGTGATCAGTGTCATCCCCAGCAAAGACAAGATCTTCCATTGAGGCGGGTGTCATGTCTGGGGAACACCGGCTCCAACTGTTCTAGTTGGACACTTGTATATATACTGTGTGGAGAGCGAGTGATCAGTGTCATCCCCAGCAAAGACAAGATCTTCCATTGAGGCGGGTGTCATGTCTGGGGAACACCGGCTCCAACTGTTCTAGTTGGACACTTGTATATATACTGTGTGGAGAGCGAGTGATCAGTGTCATCCCCAGCAAAGACAAGATCTTCCATTGAGGCGGGTGTCATGTCTGGGGAACACCGGCTCCAACTGTTCTAGTTGGACACTTGTATATATACTGTGTGGAGAGCGAGTGATCAGTGTCATCCCCAGCAAAGACAAGATGTTCCATTGAGGCGGGTGTCATGTCTGGGGAACACCGGCTCCAACTGTTCTAGTTGGACACTTGTATATATACTGTGTGGAGAGCGAGTGATCAGTGTCATCCCCAGCAAAGACAAGATCTTCCATTGAGGCGGGTGTCATGTCTGGGGAACACCGGCTCCAACTGTTCTAGTTGGACACTTGTATATATACTGTGTGGAGAGCGAGTGATCAGTGTCATCCCCAGCAAAGACAAGATCTTCCATTGAGGCGGGTGTCATGTCTGGGGAACACCGGCTCCAACTGTTCTAGTTGGACACTTGTATATATACTGTGTGGAGAGCGAGTGATCAGTGTCATCCCCAGCAAAGACAAGATCTTCCATTGAGGCGGGTGTCATGTCTGGGGAACACCGGCTCCAACTGTTCTAGTTGGACACTTGTATATATACTGTGTGGAGAGCGAGTGATCAGTGTCATCCCCAGCAAAGACAAGATCTTCCATTGAGGCGGGTGTCATGTCTGGGGAACACCGGCTCCAACTGTTCTAGTTGGACACTTGTATATATACTGTGTGGAGAGCGAGTGATCAGTGTCATCCCCAGCAAAGACAAGATCTTCCATTGAGGCGGGTGTCATGTCTGGGGAACACCGGCTCCAACTGTTCTAGTTGGACACTTGTATATATACTGTGTGGAGAGCGAGTGATCAGTGTCATCCCCAGCAAAGACAAGATCTTCCATTGAGGCGGGTGTCATGTCTGGGGAACACCGGCTCCAACTGTTCTAGTTGGACACTTGTATATATACTGTGTGGAGAGCGAGTGATCAGTGTCATCCCCAGCAAAGACAAGATCTTCCATTGAGGCGGGTGTCATGTCTGGGGAACACCGGCTCCAACTGTTCTAGTTGGACACTTGTATATATACTGTGTGGAGAGCGAGTGATCAGTGTCATCCCCAGCAAAGACAAGATCTTCCATTGAGGCGGGTGTCATGTCTGGGGAACACCGGCTCCAACTGTTCTAGTTGGACACTTGTATATATACTGTGTGGAGAGCGAGTGATCAGTGTCATCCCCAGCAAAGACAAGATCTTCCATTGAGGCGGGTGTCATGTCTGGGGAACACCGGCTCCAACTGTTCTAGTTGGACACTTGTATATATACTGTGTGGAGAGCGAGTGATCAGTGTCATCCCCAGCAAAGACAAGATCTTCCATTGAGGCGGGTGTCATGTCTGGGGAACACCGGCTCCAACTGTTCTAGTTGGACACTTGTATATATACTGTGTGGAGAGCGAGTGATCAGTGTCATCCCCAGCAAAGACAAGATCTTCCATTGAGGCGGGTGTCATGTCTGGGGAACACCGGCTCCAACTGTTCTAGTTGGACACTTGTATATATACTGTGTGGAGAGCGAGTGATCAGTGTCATCCCCAGCAAAGACAAGATCTTCCATTGAGGCGGGTGTCATGTCTGGGGAACACCGGCTCCAACTGTTCTAGTTGGACACTTGTATATATACTGTGTGGAGAGCGAGTGATCAGTGTCATCCCCAGCAAAGACAAGATCTTCCATTGAGGCGGGTGTCATGTCTGGGGAACACCGGCTCCCAACTGTTCTAGTTGGACACTTGTATATATACTGTGTGGAGAGCGAGTGATCAGTGTCATCCCCAGCAAAGACAAGATCTTCCATTGAGGCGGGTGTCATGTCTGGGGAACACCGGCTCCAACTGTTCTAGTTGGACACTTGTATATATACTGTGTGGAGAGCGAGTGATCAGTGTCATCCCCAGCAAAGACAAGATCTTCCATTGAGGCGGGTGTCATGTCTGGGGAACACCGGCCCCAACTGTTCTAGTTGGACACTTGTATATATACTGTGTGGAGAGCGAGTGATCAGTGTCATCCCCAGCAAAGACAAGATCTTCCATTGAGGCGGGTGTCATGTCTGGGGAACACCGGCTCCAACTGTTCTAGTTGGACACTTGTATATATACTGTGTGGAGAGCGAGTGATCAGTGTCATCCCCAGCAAAGACAAGATGTTCCATTGAGGCGGGTGTCATGTCTGGGGAACACCGGCTCCAACTGTTCTAGTTGGACACTTGTATATATACTGTGTGGAGAGCGAGTGATCAGTGTCATCCCCAGCAAAGACAAGATGTTCCATTGAGGCGGGTGTCATGTCTGGGGAACACCGGCTCCAACTGTTCTAGTTGGACACTTGTATATATACTGTGTGGAGAGCGAGTGATCAGTGTCATCCCCAGCAAAGACAAGATCTTCCATTGAGGCGGGTGTCATGTCTGGGGAACACCGGCTCCAACTGTTCTAGTTGGACACTTGTATATATACTGTGTGGAGAGCGAGTGATCAGTGTCATCCCCAGCAAAGACAAGATGTTCCATTGAGGCGGGTGTCATGTCTGGGGAACACCGGCTCCAACTGTTCTATTTGGACACTTGTATATATACTGTGTGGAGAGCGAGTGATCAGTGTCATCCCCAGCAAAGACAAGATCTTCCATTGAGGCGGGTGTCATGTCTGGGGAACACCGGCTCCAACTGTTCTAGTTGGACACTTGTATATATACTGTGTGGAGAGCGAGTGATCAGTGTCATCCCCAGCAAAGACGAGATCTTCTATTGAGGCGGGTGTCATGTCTGGGGAACACCGGCTCCAACTGTTCTAGTTGGACACTTGTATATATACTGTGTGGAGAGCGAGTGATCAGTGTCATCCCCAGCAAAGACAAGATCTTCCATTGAGGCGGGTGTCATGTC